>ML379926.1:0-48593 GCA_005239525.1 Nicotiana knightiana | reverse complement strand
GGTTCTTTTAGGGATTGATAGACTTGTCAAGATCCTAATTAGTATATATAATTTTTCATCAAATATATATGTGTGTCAATTGATTTATCGACTTATAACCTACTCAGATGCATCGTTGAATATTAAAAATAAAATGTCTCGACCTATATATATATATATATATATATATATATATATATATTTAATGTATTCATCTCTTGTATTACAAAAGTGTTAACGGATTACATTTATATTATTTAGATAGTAAACACAAAAGTAATTTTTAATTTTGACCAATGTTGACCTGAAAAGAGACCAACTTTGGTCGCTAATTATCCAGAAATTAAAAATTAGCGGCCAAAGCTGGTCGCGAAATTTAAAACAGATTTATTTATATTTTATAAAATATTTTAAATAATAATATAATTATTAAACGTTATAATTGGGTCCCAAATTAGCGACTAAAGTTGGTCGCTACTTGCATCCCCTTTCATACCGACCAACTTTGGTCGCCAATTTTAAATAATATTTATTTATATTTTATAAAAAGTTTTAAATAATAATATAATTATTAAAACGTTATAACTGGGTCTCACCTTAGCGATTAAAGTTGGTCGCTAATTTCAATATTTCTTTAACTAAATAAGTCTGACTAGTCCGGTCAACATGTTGACTACTTTATCGACCAAAAAGCGACCAACTTTGGTCGGTAAATTATTTAAAATAATTATTTATAATTTTTTCCAAGTTAGCGACCAAAGTTGGTCGCTTTTTTTGACCAACCAACTTTGGTCGTAAATTTTTTATCACTTTTTATCGAATTTCTAATAGTGAAAATAGGAAAAAGAGCACAAAAAATAAAGTGATGGACTATCGGATGGATCCTCATATTAGAACAGTAGTAACATAAGTATTACCTCATATCAATACTTATTGAAAATTGTCTTTAATATACTTCACATGGTTTTAATGTGAAGGAGTTAGAATTAGAATAAGAACGGACACTATTTACGAACAACACCTAATTAGATGTGGTGGGCATCATAACTCTTTATCTTCCTAACTTATACTTTTAATAGTCTCAATAACTCAAATCCCTTTCATATTCATAACCTCCAAAAATATAATATGTAAGTTTATGATAATTTATCTCATTTTTTTAATCTTCCCCTTCATTACTCTCATTTTCATAACTCATACTACCTTAACTTCTACTTTTAATAATATCCATAACTCTCATGCTTTTCATATTCATAACCCCCAAATATTTAATTTAAAAATTAAAATACCTTATGGTATTCATCTATTTTTTCCTATATAAATTCTAACTTTGTTTCATGACACCCCTACCCAAGACTACCCTTTCTATTTTTTACTTGGAATAGTAATGATGTCATATTTACTGCAACATCTGATTTATGTTTTAATTTGGCTTAAGGAAGAAGGCTCTTGAATAATGATCGATATTGCGGGAGTCGACAAGAACACGAAAAATTATACACTGATTTGCATTTCTATTTCCTTCTATTTTCTTAAGATTAAGGTCTCAAGTTGTATCTTTTTCTTCTCTATTTACTTTCTCATGCATTTTCTTTCGCTTCATTTTCTATCAGCTTTTATTTGTCGCAAGTTTGTATTTTCATTAGACTCTAATTAGTTACTTATGAGTTAAACTTTGTTGGAAGTCTGCTAACTGCTAACCAATAACAGTTCATTGTGTAAAAGGGATAAATTTTAAACATTCAAATACGCCGTTCATTGGATATTTTGGCAACACTTCTTATTTCATTTAGCGAGTAAAAAGTGTTAGAGCTAAAAGTCACAGAGCAGGCGCAAGTTTTTCTTGCTGAGTCATCGGCATGTGTTGTTTCTGTAAAATAGAAATTATTTTCTACTTCATTTCTCCTTGTAATTTTTATAAAGTAGTTATTTTATTCGTATGATTGGAACATGTATCATATGTACGACAAAATAAAATAAATTATTTGGTTTACTTTGTAACTTTTGATTCTTTTGAAGTATTGTGATAATTATCTTTCTTTTTTTGAAAGTTATGTTTTGATTTTCTTTTTTGAATTGCCTATTATTTGTAAAACAAAAAAAACTTTTTATTTTTGTTGAGAGAATACAAATAATTGAGCAAGTATTATGAAGTGAAGTACTTTGTTCTCCTTGAAATGGAGAATATGAGATGGAAACTGATGAATAGAAAAGAAAAGACAAAGATGAAGGCTAAAATGGCATAACGAGAAGGAATAGAAAAAAGAATATACTGCAATTTCCACATATTTCTTTTGTTTTATTTTCTCTTCGTTATTAGTTTCTTTACTTTTATTTCATATTTCTTTTATTTGAATATGAGAAACTTTAGCAAAGTCGATGTTTTACTATCTAATAAAATTATCTATTTACATGTCTCTAACATATAATTGTACTTAAAAATTCATGTATTAGCCTCTCACTTTCTCCTCATTTATTATAATATATGTAAGTAAATTTTTTTTTAATAATCCTTTCTCTTTTATTTCCTTTTTAAAAAGGAAATCAGGAAAAAATGCAGTAACGTATGTGAGCACATGATTTTTACCTATCATATAATCCCACACAAAATTCAATATATTATTTAGTTTTATGATTTTTTTTCATTGAATTCAGTACTATTTGTGAATTGATTTCGCATTACATAATCATAATTCGTCTTTTAAATTTATAAATGATTTAAAATTGCATAATTAAGTGCATAACCTTAATCATTATTTAAATAATAACGAAATATAATTATCTGACATAAAATAGGTTTAATGTTTAATTTCTTGATTTAATTACTTTCTTTTAAACAAAATTGCGAAATTTGTCTTTTAAATGATTAGGAGTAAATTAAATGGTGTGACTCTTAATTAATTAATTTATTAATTAAACAAAGACTAGTATTAGAACTAATTATTATGTTTGAGTTTTAATTTAGGTTAATTTAATTAATTAAGTTTGGTTTTGTTAAAAAATAAATTAAAAGACCTGGGCTGGAATTGCCCAGGCCCAAGCTAATTGACCTAATTCCGCCCAACCCAAACGGCCAACCCAGCCCAACCAAATTCCTACCCGGTCCAGCCCATTTGTCCCAAAACGACCCTGTTTTCTGAATCAAATCAATCCCAGCCGTTGATCTTCCCAGATCCAACGGCTGGGAACTAATTAATCCCTAAGTATTAGTATGTCCTAACCACCCCCCATACCCCATTTGAACCCTAAGTATTACACCCCCCATATCTGTCTCTCTCACTCTTCTCTCTTATCTCTCTAAACCCTACCGTCTGCCGGCCGGAAATCGCCTCTGGCGGCGGAGCACCACCAATCAAGCCAAAATTTCTACCCTACAACCCCCATCACCTACTAAACCACCTCCTGTTATTAGTTTCTTCAAAAAAACCATCCCAAAAACCCCAATTTCAGATCTGAGATTCCAAAACCCTAAGTCTCTCATGCGCACTGATTCAAGGACCTTCAACGGCTCGGACCTTCATGAGTCAGTTTCTCTTGACAAGAGTAATTGATTCGTGTGGGTTTGACTCGTTTTCAAACCCATCGATGTCCGACCAAACTCCGGCAAATCCAGCCAAACGGTTTTATCGAACTGGTACCTCTCTCTTTTGTTTCTTTTAATCACTTGTCTAGTAAAATAAATCTCCTAGGCTAGTATTAAATTTCTTCTACCAATTTCTGTCTTCCGTTTGGATTAATTGTTTAGATTTTGTAGGTTTTCTGTTTATTCTCCTAAATGATGTTAGTTACAAGATGTTTGTTTAACTGAGTTTAGTTTTAGGTTTTTCTTCTTTACTGTTGTCCCTAAATGCTACTGCCCCTTCCCATTTTCCTATGAATAATTGCTTCATTGCTTGCCTAATCGTGTTAGTCTTTAGGTTAGTTAACTAATGGACCTGTAACGATCCGACCGGTCGTTTTGCGTTATCGGACCCCGTTCCCCTAAATGAAATTTCCTATAGCGGCTTATTATGATTTATGACTTGCAGAGACAGGTGGTTCGGGATTCAGAAGTGTTTAGAGTGGTATAGGAACACTTGGTTCCTTAAAGTTGGCCTTTAAGGCCAAGTTTGACTTCGGTCAACATTTTGAGTAAACGACCTCGGAATTGAGTTTCGATGGTTCCGGTAGCTTCGTATGATGATTTCGGACTTGGGCGTATGTTCAGAATGGGTGACCCGGTGGCGTTTCGGCGTCCAATATCAAAATTAGAGTTTCCTTAAGTTTGAAATTTGGTTTGCAATTTGTATTTGTGTTATCGAGGTCCGAATGGAATTTTGAGACTGGGAATAGTTCCTATATGTCATTTATGACTTGGTTGCAAAATTTGGTGTCATTCCGAATAGTATAGGTCGGTTCGGCGCATTGTTAGCGAATTCAAGAAACTTAAAGTTCCTAAGTTTGGTTCTAGGAGTTTTGAGGTATGATTTTGAGTTTTAGTGTTGTTGCAGGTGTTCTGAAGGATCGAGAGAGTCTGTATTATTATTTGGGACTTGTTGGTATATTTGGACGGGGACTCGGGTGGGCCCAGGTGCCTCTCGGGCACCAAACGAGGCCAAAAACCAGCTGAAGCAGTTGCTGGTGCACCTGATCTGGTGTGACCGCAGGTGCGGTTAAGCATCACAGGTGCGATCCCCAGGTGGGCTACCTATTTCTCACAGGTGTGGGTCCTTTCCCGCAGGTGCGGACTCCTGCCCGCAGGTGCGAGCCCAGGCCCTTGTCCCATTTTCCGCAGGTGCGAGCTATTGCTCGCAGGTGCGAGACCGCAGGTGGGATCCTTGAGCCGCAGGTGCCGAACCACTGAAGCCAGTGTGTTCTTTTAAACACGGGAAATGTTTATTTTCTCCATTTTTCTTCCACCATTGTCGACTTAGGGAGCTTGGGAAAGGGCCAATCCACCTAGCTACTGAAAGGTAAGTGATTTCTACTCTAATATTAGTTTAATACATGAAATCCTAGGTAGATTAACCTCCTAATTAGTGAAAAATCAAGGGTTAGAGTAAAAACATAGGGCTTTATGAAATTTGGGGGATTACCCACTAAACTAGCTATGGAATCATACAAAAATCATATATTAATGACCCTTAGGTTATGGGTAAGTGTTTCCTTCAAGAATTTCTGGAATCCGAGCATGTAGGCCCGGGGTGTATTTTTGGGATTTTTCAAAGTAGGTTGAAATAACTACTTAATTAGGTAAATTTCATACTCTTGAGCATAGATTAATTCATGTGTACAATATTTGACTAGTTTCGAGTCCTTGAGAGGTGATTTTGGAGGTTCGGGCGCATTCTTGACCCGGAAAGTAGGATTCTACACGAGGTGAGTCTCCTTTCTAACTTTGTAAGAAAGAATTGTCCCCATAGGTGATCATAAATAATTTCATGTCCTTATTTGCGGGGTCTACACACGCACGAAGTGACTAGAGTCCGTGCGTAGCTACTATTATGTTATGTTGGGTAGTTCTAGGACTCACAAGCATGCTTTTATGTGTCTTACGTGTGTCCCTAAATGTATTTGAGTTGCATAGTATCCTTGAATTTGGTGTGAAAGTATTAGGAAGTTATGTTCAAAAATCATATTGCCTAAGTTCTTGTTTTCACATACAATCTCTGTGAAATCCCTAAATGCTGAAAAATTATGTGTATGTTTACGGCACCCACGTCGCATGTATGATTCGTGAGCGGGATAGCCCAACTATTATGTCAATCGCGTCGCATGTTCGATTGGCGAGCAGGGTAATAGATGCATCTATGGTTCGAGCCGTTCGACCCTCGGCAGTGCACATTTATTTTCGCGACGCTTCGGCCGTACGCTTTCGGCCTATTATGTGCTATATAATTTACTGGAAGTTTGTTGAAATTGTATAAATTTTTTCATGTGAAAAAAGGAAATTTAGTACATTATATGCTAGTGAAATTTGACATGCAAAGGTAATTACAACTATACTTGATATTTTATGTCTTTGTGATTACTACAACTGTTATGCCTGCCTAGTTCTTATTAAATATGTTATTTAAAAATGTTGACCCTAGTAAGTATCACGTCTACCTCTCGTCACTACTTCTTCAAGATTAGGTGGGATACTCACTGGGTACATATCTGTTTATGTACTCATGCTACGCTTCTGTACTTAATTGTATAGGCTCTGAGGCAGGTGCATCTGGGAATTTATCCGGAGCTCGTCCCTGACGTATACTTGGCGTGGACTTCTCGGTGAGCTGCTTTCCCTGACGTATCTCTCTGGAAGAACCTTGTAGTTCCTCTTTTCTTTTGCTATGTTTGTATTACTTTTCTTCAGACAGTAGGGCAAACTTGTATTTTCTTTTGGATACTCGTTTCAATTAGATGCCTATAAACTGGTGACGCCAGCTCCTGGCATGCCCACGTAGCGGATATTCTATTCTTTTGGGTTGTAATTATCGGTGGTGATAACTATATTTATTGCTCACTTTTGGTCATCTAAGTCACTAATTTACTTCGAATTTATGCTTTGAAAGAAAAACCTCTTGAGTATGGAGAATTGTTTTATACATTAAAAAGGGATCACTAGTAACTTAAGGTTGGCTTGCCTGACATCGAAGTTGGGCGCCATCGTGACCTAAATTGGGATTTGGGTCGTGAAAACATGATATCAGAGCTCTAGGTTCATGTAGGTCTCACAAGTCATGGGCAAACCATATAGAGTCTTGTGGATCGATACGGAGACGTCTGTATTTATCTTCGGGAGGCTATTGGGTGTTAGGAAAGCTCTTTTTATTCATGTTCTATCGTGCAGTCGATGGTTTACTAAATATCATTCTTCTATTCTCTCATATATAGTGAGGACACGCGCGGCTGACGTTCCAGACCCAGGAGATGCCGCTACACCCGCCGTCCAAGGTCGTGGCAGAGGCTGGGGGAGGGCACCAGCCCGAGGTAGGGGATGAGGGCGTCCCAGAGCTGTTCCAGTAGCACACCCAGAAGATCCGCCAGAGGGTCCTATCACAGAGGATCAGGGAGAGGTGCCCCCAGCAGATCCTGTCCCAGTAGACTTTATGACAACACCAGGCTTCTAGGAGGTCATGGGCCGTATGATGCGGTTCATGGACACTATGACTCAGGCTGGTTTATTTCCAGCAGATCCTGCCATATCTCAGGCGGGAGGGGGAGCCCAGGCCCCTACTGCCCAGGTCGCACGATATGCAGCAACAGTATATCTGACTTCGGGTACACTGCCAGTGGGTGGAGCCCAGCCAGTAGCAGCAGCACCTGAGCTCAGACCAGCTGCGGACGATGATCCGCAGAAGTTACTGGATAGGTGGACCCGATTGCACCCTCCTATCCTCGGAGGTGAGAAAGGCGAGGATGAACAGGACTTCATTGATAGGGGCAGGGAAAGACTGCACAACATGAGGATACTGGAGTCCCATGGAGTGGACTTCACTACTTTTCAGCTTGAGGGCAAGGCTCGCAGATGGTGGCAGTCCTTGGTAGACCGGCAAGTTCCCCTTCCATCACTTGGGGCAGTTCACTCAGTTGTTCCTCGACAGGTATATCCCACCCTCCGAGAGGGAAGAGCTGCGATATCAGTTTGATCAGCTGGAGCAGGGACAGATGTCAGTGACAGACTACGAGGCCAGGTTTTCTGAGTTGTCTCGTCATGCCCTTATGATACTTCCTACTAATGCTAAGATAGTGCGGAGATTTGTAGCTGGGTTGCACTCAGGTATTAGGGCCAACATGGCCCGAGAGGTGGATATGGGGACTCCCTATCATCTTGTGGTCGATATAGCTTGTCTGATTGAGGGTTATCGTTCGAGGGGCAGAGAGCAGAGTCAGCAGGATAAGAGAGCTAGATTTTCAGGAGATTTCAGAGGTGCCCCAGCCAGGGGCAGAGGTCAGTTCGGTAGATGCCAGTCTAGTAGGCCTCTATATTCAGCTCCTCCACCACCTCCCCGTGGTGCTCCAGTGAGGCCCTATTTCAGCGCCATTCCGGAGAGTTCCTACCGTCCACCAGCCATTCAGGGTTCCTCAGGCAGGTATTCCGGTCATCAGGGGTCTTCTAGTCCTTACTTTAGTGCCATGCCGGAGGGTTCTTACCGTCCCCTAGCTATCCAGGGTCATTCTTCATGGAAGTAGGCCATGCCACTAGCGAGATGTTATGAGTGTGGGGATCCAGTCTATATGGGGAGGACTTGTCCCAGGCTTCGGGGCAAGGCCGTTCAGCAGAGCTATCAGCCTACGTTTTCAGCACCGGCGGTTCGTCCACCCAGAGGTGGAGGACAGACTGGTAGAGGTCGTCCCAGAGGTGGAGGCCAAGCAGGGGGAGCTCTGTCGGCCCCTATTCATTCTAGCGGAGGTCAGTCATCCGGTGCTCCAACTAGATTCTATGTTATTCTGGCCTGATCAGATGCATTGGCCTTAGATGCCGTGATCACAGGTACTATTTCAGTATGTGGTAGAGATGCATCAGTGTTATTTGATCTAGGATGCACATATTCATATGTTTCAGCCTTATTTGCTTGTTTCCTGGATGTTCCTCGTCAGTCCTTGGGTACTCCTATTTATGTGTCCACTCCCGTGGGCGATTCTATGGTAGAAGACCGGATTTATCGGTCCTGTGTGATTTTATTTTGTGGGTTCGAGACCAGAGAGGACCTTTTATTGCTCGACATGGTTGATTTTGAGGTTATTTTAGGCATGGATTGGTTATCTCCTTATCATGTCGTGCTAGATTGCCATGCCAAGACAGTTACCTTGGCCATGCCCGAGTCGTCTAGGCTGGAGTGGAGAGGTTCCTCAGTTAGTGTAGCCAACCGGGTTGTTTCATTCCTGAAGGCTCGACATATGGTCGAGAAGGGTTGTCTGGCCTATCTTTCTTATGTGTAGGACACCACCGCCGAGTCTCCGACGATTGATTCAGTGCCAGTGGTTCGAGAGTTTGCTGATGTATTTCCTTCAAACCTTCCAGGCATGCCTCCGGATCGTGATATTGATTTCTGCATTGATTTAGCTCCAGGCACCCAGCCTATATCTATTCCTCTATACCGTATGGCTCCAAAAGAGTTGAAGGAGTTGAAGAAGTTGAAGGAGCAACTTGAGGAGTTGTTAGCTAAGGGGTTTATCAGGCCGAGTGTATCGCCGTGGGGTGCCCCAGTTTTATTTGTGAAGAAGAAGGATGGGACTATGCTGATGTGTATTGATTACTGCCAGTTGAACAAGGTCACCATTAAGAACAAGTATCCTTTGCTGCGCGTCAATGATTTGTTTGACTAGTTGCAGGGTGATCGGGTGTTTTCTAAGATTGATTTGAGATCGAGATATCATCAGTTGAGGATTCGGGCCTCAAATGTTTCGAAGACTGTTTTTCGTTCGAGATATGGCCATTATGAGTTCCTGGTGATGTCCTTTGGCTTGACTAATGCCCCCACAGCATTTATGGACTTGATGAACAGGGTGTTCAGGCCGTACATTGATTCTTTTGTCATTGTCTTCATTGATGACATTCTAATTTACTCACGTAGCCTGGGAGAGCACGAGCAGCATTTGAGAGTTGTGCTCCAGACCTTGCGAGAACAGAATCTATATGCTAAATTCTCCAAGTGTGAGTTTTGGTTGGATTCCGTGGCATTCTTGGGACATGTGGTATCCGGAGAGGGTATCAAGGTTGATCCTAAGAAAATTGAGGCAGTTCAGAGTTGGCCACGTCCTACTTCAGCTACAGAGATTAGGAATTTCTTAGGTCTAGCAGGCTACTACCGGGGATTTGTGAAGGGATTTTCATCCATTGCAGCCCCACTGACTAGATTGACTCAGAAGAATGCCCCATTCCGATGGTCCGACGAGTGTGAGGCGAGCTTTCAGAAGCTCAATACAGCATTGACCTCAGCACCAGTCCTGGTATTGCCTTCCGGTTCTGGGATGTATACAGTATATTTTGATGCTTCACGCATTGCCTTAGGGTGTGTGTTGATGCAGGAAGGGAGATTTATTGCTTTTGCTTCGCGCCAGCTGAAAATTCATGAGAAGAATTATCATGTGCATGATTTGGAGTTGGCGGAAGATTGTTCATGCTCTTAAGATTTGGAGGCACTATTTGTATGGGGTGTCCTGTGAGGTTTATACGGATCGCCGCAGCTTACAGCACTTGTTCAAACAGAGGGATATTAATTTGAGGCAGAGTAAGTGGCTTGAGTTGCTGAAGGATTATGACATCACCATTCTTTATCATCCGTGCAAGGCGAATGTGGTAGCAGATGCTTTGAGCAGGAAGGCGGAGAGTATGGGTAGCTTGGCTTATATTTCAGTAGAGGAGAGACCTCTAGCGTTAGACATTCAGTCATTGGCTAATCGCCTGGTGAGATTAAACTTTTCAGAGCCTCGTCGAGGTCTAACACATGTGGTTGCTCAGTCTTCGTTATTTGGTGAAATTAAGGCTCGGTAGTTTGATGATCCGTGCTTGGCAGAGCTTCGGGAGACAGTGGTTCAGAGTGGTGCCAAGGAGGTTACTATTGGCGAGGATGGTGTTCTAAGACTTCAAGGCCGTTTATGTGTTCCTAATATTGATGGCATGAGGGAGAAGATTCTCGAGGAGGCACACAGTTCCCGATATTTTGTTCATCCTGGTGCTACAAAGATGTATCGTGATTTGAAGCAGCATTACNTACGAGGAGGAGCTAGTTGCTATTATTGATAGGCAGGATCGCCAGTTGAGATCCAAGAGAGTTTCTACCGTAAAGGTCCAGTAGAGGGGCCAACCTGTCGAGGAGGCAACCTGGGAGTCCGAGGAGGACATGCTGAGCAGACATCCACATTTATTCAACACTTCAGGTATGATTCTAGACCCATTCGAGGACGAACGTTTGTTTAAGAAGTGGAGAATGTAACGACCCGACCGGTCGTTTTGCATTATGGGACCCCGTTCCCCTAAATAAAACTTCTCATAGTGGCTTGTTGTGATTTATGACTTGCGGGGACGGGTGGTTCGGGATTCAGAAGCGTTTAGAGTGGTATAGGAACACTTGGTTCCTTAAGGTTGGCCTTTAAGGCCAAGTTTGACTTCGGTCAGCATTTTGAGTAAACAACCTCGGAATCGAGTTTTTAAGGTTCCACTAGCTTCGTATGATGATTTTGGACTTGGTCGTATGTTCGGAATGGGTTTTGGATGACCCGGGGGCGTTTCGGCGCCTAATATCGAAATTAGAGTTTCCTTAAGTTTGAAATTTGGTTTGGAACGTGTTTTTGTGTAATTGAGGTCCGAATAGAATTTCGAGACCGGGAATAGTTGCGTTATGTCATTTATGAATTGCCTGCAAAATTTGGTGTCATTTTGAGTAGTATAGGTCGGTTCGGCGCATTGTTAGCGAATTCAAGAAACTTAAAGTTCCTAAGTTTGGTTCTAGGAGTTTTGAGGTGTGATTTTGAGTTTTAGCGTTGATGTGGGTGTTCTGAAGGATCGAGCGAGTCCGTATTATGATTTGGGACTTGTTGGTATATTTGGACGGGGGCTCGGATTGGCCCAGGTGCCTCACGGGCACCAAACGAGGCCAAAAACCAGCTGAAGCAGTTGCTGGTGCACCTGATCTGGTGTGACCGCAGGTGCGGTTTCCCAGTCGCAGGTGCGAGACCGCTCCTGCGGTCCCAGCCTTGCAGGTGCGACCCCCAAGTGGGCTGCCCAGTTCTCGCAGGTGGGGGCCCTTTCCCGCAGGTGCGAGCCCAGGCTCTTGTCCCATTTTCTGCAGTTGCGAGACCGCAGGTGCGGTCCTTAAGCCGCAGGTGCGGAACCACTGAAGCCGGTGTGTTCTTTTAAACACGGGAAATGTTCATTTTCTTCATTTTTCTTCCACCATTGCGACTTAGGGAGCTTGGAAAAGGGAAAATCCACCTAGCTACTGAAAGGTAAGTGATTTCTACTCTAATATTAGTTTAATACATGAAATCCCAGGTATATTAACCTCCTAATTAGTGAAAAATCAAGGGTTAGAGTAAAAACCCAGGGCTTTATGAAATTTGGGGATTACCCACTAAACTAGCTATGAAATCATATAAAAATCATATATTAATGACCCTTAGGGTATAGGTAAGTGTTTCCTTCAAGAATTTTCGGAATCCGAGCATGTGGGCCCGGGGTGTATTTTTAGGATTTTTCGAAGTAGGTTGAAATAACTACTTAATTAGGTAAATTTCATACTTTTGAGCATAGATTAATTCATGTGTACATTATTTGACTAGTTCAGAGTCCTTGAGAGGCGATTTTGGAGGTTCGGGCGCGTTCTTGACCCGAAAAGTAGGATTCTACACGAGGTGAGTCTCCTTTCTAACCTTGTAAGAGGGAATTGTCCCAATAGGTGATCATAAATAATTGCATGTCCTTATTTGCAGGGGCTAACGCAGGAAGTGACGAGAGTTCGTGCGTAGCTACTATTATGTTATGTTGGGTAGTTCTAGGACTCACAAGCATGCTTTTATGTGCCTTACGTGTGTCCCTAAATGTATTTGAGTTGCATAGTATCCTTGAATTTGGTGTGAAAGTATTAGGAAGTAATGTTCAAAAATCATATTGCCTAAGTTCTTGTTTTCACGTAAAATCTCTGTAAAATCCCTAAATGCTGAAAAATTATGTGTATGTATACAGCACTCGCGTCGCATGTATGATTCGTGAGCGGGATAGACCTACTATTATGCCAACCGCGTCGCATATTCGATTCGCGAGCGGGGTAATAGATGCATCTATGGTTCGAGTCGTTCGTCTCTCGGCAGTGCACATTTATTTTCGCGACACTTCGGCCGTACGCTTTCGGCCTATTATGTGCTATATAATTTACTGGAAGTTTGTTGAAATTATATAAAATGTTTCATGTGAAAAAAGGGAATTTAGTACATTATATGATAGTGAAATTTGACATGCAAAGGTAATTACAACTATACTTGATATTTTATGTCTTTGTGATTACTACGACTGTTATGCATGCCTAGTTCTTATTAAGTTATGTTATTTAAAAATGTTGACCCTAGTAAGTATCACGTCTACCTCTCATCACTACTTCTTCGAGATTAGGCGGGATACTCACTGGGTACATATCTGTTTATGTACTCATGCTACGCTTCTGTACTTAATTGTACAGGCTCTGAGGCAGGTGCATCTGGGCATCTATCCGGAGCTCGTCCCTGACGTATACTTTGCGTGGACTTCTCGATGAGCTGCTTTCCCTGGCATATCTCTCTGGCAGCACTTTGGAGTTCCTCTTTTCTTTTGCTATGTCTGTATTACTTTTCTTCAGACAGTAGGGCAAACTCGTATTTTCTCTTGGATACTCGTTTCTATTAGATGCCCGTAGACCGGTGACGCCATGGCATGCCCAAGTAGTGGATATTCTATTCTTTTGGGTTGTAATTATCAGTGGTGATTACTATATTTATTTCTCACTTTTGGTCGTCTAAGTCACTAATTTACGTCGAATTTATGCTTTGAAAGAAAAACCTCTTAAGTATGGTGAATTGTTTTATAAATGAAAAAGGGATCACTAGTAACTTAAGGTTGGCTTTTCCTGACATAGAAGTTGGGCGCCATCGCGACCTAAATTGGCATTTGGGTCGTGACAGGACCTATGTAAATACCAATTCAGGTTTATAACCCCATGGATTTTGAATGCTCCAGACTGCCTTTTGGTTTTACTTAGTCTGGTTTTCTTTTTTTTTTATTAGCATGAATCGGCACATTAGGTCAATTTAGAGTAATTTTGATTTCATTGCCTAGTTTAGAATTTCTTGGCCTTTTTTGGATTTTACTTGATTCCGGAATAATGATCTTTGCATGTTTGTCCCCTGTTCAGTCTCTTTAGTTACGATTATCTTTCTTGAACTTAATTGGTTTCATGCACCACTCCCTTATGTTCCTTAGATACTTATTATGATTAATCATCAATCAATTAGGATCTTATGATTATTTGATTCCTTTCCTTAGTCTATTCCTGATTTTTAAATCTCATAACTGATTCTGAATTGTGTTGTCAACTTGTTCATATCCTAGCATAGATCAGTCCAACGTTGGTCATTTACTTAGATCAATTGATTAAGTAGATAATTAATTAGGGATTGATTTGGTTAGGTAATAAATAACTAGTCACCCTCAAGTTTAGGTCGACAACTATGAGATAAATCACAAAGTGGAGTGAACTACTAGGTCTAATAACAACCTAATGAGTCACTTGAACTTGAAAAAAAAAACAATTAATCCAATTAAGCTAGGTTAGTTAATGACTGGTATTAATTGGGATAATTACCCAAATCAACCTAAAGGTCTAAAGACTTTGGACATTAAGTTAGTAAACCCAGGTAACTAATGAGTATGGTTAGAAATCCACTCTAGGAACCTAATTAATTAACCCTTAACTAATTAACCTAAATCCTAGTTAAGAAGAACTAATTAGGTTTTTATAACCAAAGTTCATAACTAGGATCAACTAACTAGAGTTAATAGTTAACCACAATCAAAACCTAACCCTAGTTACCTAAGGGTAATTCTAGGGACTCTAAAGCGTATTTTAGGAATTTTAGTTGAAGGAATCTTGGGTGTAACAACCCAAGAACTTTCTAAACTTGTAAAATCATATTTGCAAGGGGTATTAGGGTCATTATAATGGCTGGAAATTTATGGAATAGGGGCAGTTGTCCTAAAGGATAAGGGTGACAGCTCCCCTATGTACTATTTCATCCCATTAGATAGGGAATATGCTAGGTATATCCCATCCCCAACTCCCTTATAAATACACTCATTTACCTACTGTTAAGGACCTTGACTAGACACTGAAAAATTACCTAGACACACATACGAAAACACTCTTCTTCTTCTTCTTTTTTCCACCTGTTTTTATACTCTATTACCCGATTCACACTCTCTTAGCTACTGAAACATATCTGAAAACACAGAAAAATCAGAATAGTTGCATTCATAAACAAAAAATCAAAAATATATATTAGTGAAAAGATTTGATTTCATTCAAGAATCATCAAGGTTCTTGTGGTTTTCTCAGCTTTGGTTCTTGGTTGGTAGTCTGATTTCGAAGTCTCTTGTCTAAATATTCGAGTTATGAGCTGTCCATTCCTACTGGTTGTTGCTGGCTTTTGGTTGGTTTGCTCGTGTTGCTGCCAAATCTTTCTCCTATTTGCTGTTTTGTTGATTACCTGGCCTTTATTTGGTCAGGATTCTTGTTAACTTTCTCTGTAAAAAGATATGTAACAAGTTCATGCTTAATGGAATTTTCAGTTTTGAATCACTATCTACTATATGATGTGATAATCTGTTGTTTCTTGCTTAATTTGTTAATCTGTGTTGCTGGTATGTGATAAGTAGACCTTGGGTTTCTATCTTTGTGTTTAGACTATGAATTCTGTGTTGTTAAGATCCACAAGGATGAGTTAGGTGTTGGTTTTATATCTGCCTCAGTTTTACTGAGATAATTTGCACTAGGGTAGATGAATTTGACTTCTTAATAATCAAATTCATCCCATAATAGTGCACAAACAGTAGTGTAGTCTGCTGAAAATTACCCCTTAAAGGGTATAAAGTGTGTAATTAAGAAGAGCCTTAAGGAAGGGAATCTGAACCCGCAAAATGGTCAGATTTACTCCTCAAAGTTCCAATAGTGGTCAAAGTATTTGACTAAATACTAGCCGGAATAAGGATGATTATTAAGAGTCTAAACAAAGTGACATCATTGGATTTGAATCTAACCCCTTTCATGGTCAGATACATTCCAGCCAATGCACAAAAGAATTCTGTTATTACTATATAGTTTAACATCATTAGAGTCAAATCTGACCCCTTTAATGGTCAGCTTTTCTCTAAAAGATGCATAACACATCTATTATTGGGATAGTTAGAAATTGCAAAAGAAGAGCTTCAAGTGCACAGTACAAAGAATCCAAATGTGGAGCAGTCAGTGAGGAGTTCAATTTTTAGTTCTTTTCCCTGATGTTCATAAAAATGTATTTTTACAGAAGCTGTATTTTCATTTCAGAAAAACTGTAATTTATTCATTTATGCATTTTCAGAACTATGTAACTTAAGGCAGGACTGTGTAACGGTATTTTGGAGGTTGTTTTAGTATACAAAGTGGTCTAGGCCATCAACAGCCTGTCCAGGTTCGAGATGGCATGAACCTTGGGTCATGAAGCCTAAAGGACACGAAAGCCCAAAGCTCTAAGGTTACATTTGCCTTAAGATTAATATATTATGATTTGACTAAAACTCAGATGTTCTTAAAAACCTTGCGTGAGTTTAGTATACAAAAAATAAACTGTCCAGTATTGATTGAGAACATTTCATTTTATTTTTGTCTTCCTTAAAATTTTTGGTAATATATCTCCAAATCGCTTACTTCTGAAATCATGTGAACACAGCTTTCTTAAATAGCATCGGTAATAGCTGGACATAATAATATGTTCTGGATATTTGATTGTAGTTATAGCTACTATTTTCTATTCCCTCCCCTTTTATTTTGTTTAGCATATTCAATCAAGAACATAGAAATCACTGTTTCTTTCACCAATAGCTAAAGTTAAGATGGCCCAAAGTGATACAAACTGGGCTAAACTAGGCCATAGCCCAAATCCTCATGAAGGTGATTAATGGACGTAGTTTGAGAGTGATTCCTATCATTATCTAAAAATGCCTCTTTAAATCAGTCCCTATGACTTTAACTTAGGAATTCACATTAGATGTAGTGAAATTCCAACCCATTATTGAATTAGATAGTACTTTTAGACTTAGATAATGACTTAATCAATCAAAGTATATGTAACTTTGGATGAAAACACATCAAATAACCACTTTTCTCAAATTGTGTATACGTTTACGTAACACAAATTAAGACTAAAATGAACCCTCATAGAGACACTTTAGGAACGGATTTCCAGAAAATTATCGAAACTACTTACACGCCCGCGTGACATGATTTCATTTTCTTTTGACAACAAAACAAGAAAATGCACTTGTGCAACTTTATTTATCTCCTTGAATGAGTTCAGTGTCGAGAATTATGTACACGTCCACGTGACATCATTTTAGACACATTTTAAACTCTACGGGTTTTATGCATACGTGACATGTCTTAAAATAACTCTTTAAATATAAAAGAATAATAAAAGCGGTAAAGAATTAAAAAAAATGCACATAGGTNTAGAACCACGGAATTCGGGAGTGCCTAACACCTTCTCCCGGGTTAACAGAATTCCTTACCCAGATTTCTGGTTCGCAGACAATTTAAACAGAGTCAAAATTCCTCGATTTTGGGATTTCTGATAAACAAATGGTGTCCCGGAACACCGTAAAAAATCCGGGTGGCGACTCTGAATAAAAATAAATTCCAAAAATCGAATAATGTCACTTAAAGTGGAAAAACTCCCTTATTACCCTTACCCGGGTGAAAAAGGAGGTGTGACAGCTCTGGCGACTCTGCTGGGGACCGAACCCAGAATCTCTGGTTCAGGGTTCAAGAATTCGAGCTTGTTAATGTGATTTTACTTGACTTTTTCTGATTGTTGATATTACTGTATTTTGTGCGCTCAATGTGCTAATTTTCATTTATTTACCGCTTTGATATTTATTTGAACTGTATTTAAACTGTCTTCTTATGCCTCCCTCCTGAGTCTTCTAAAACTGGTGCACACGTTTGCGTGGCCCGCCTTTCTATTAGAGGTCATACCAAGGACTAGCCACTAGGCCGGATAGCCTTTCGTGCTACCGGTACGTCGCTCTCACCCCGACTCGAGTTGTCCGCTCGGGTAGCCAAGGTCTAGAACAAAACCTCAGGTTTAAACCCTATAATGACAAAACCTCATGTCGGGTCCCTAGTAGGAACGATTATCTGCATCATGTGCATTTTGACTTAGGGGACTCAACACAGGGGTTGGGTCCGTCTAGGGAAGGTGTACCCGAAACAAAAAGACCATCCTGATGCATCCTACTTGCTATATGTGCATTATTTGTCTCGGTTTGCTGTTGACCGGCTAAATAAAGAAAGAAAAACAATAGAAAACCCAAGGGTGAGGAAAGATAGAAATTTACCAGTGTTGAAAAAACCTGATATATGAAAATACCTCGGAACTCTGTCATAATTTTCCGAAAAAAGAAGGATTTCAAAATAATTGAAAATGGGGAGAAATAGAATTTCAAAATAGTTGTAAATGAGCCAAAATGAGAAGAAAATTTTTTTTTTTAAAATAATAATATATAAGTTAAAAACATTTTTCTTTAGTTATGTCAAAACTGACCGAACTACGTGGGTCTGATGCTCATCGGATATGAGATACGTAGGCAAACCTCATCAGTGCCGACCCGACTTTTCAAAAAAAACAAACAAAAAATGTCCGTCAGTCAAAATAAAACCGACAAAGTTTCGGTTAAAGTCTTGCACCGTTCTTGCCAAAATAAGCCTTAGAACATTTTACATTGTCGAAGGGTTGTTTTCGTTAAAGAACGAATTTGTCTGTCTCTTTTCAAAAGTACCAGGTTTGGCCTCAAAACTTTGCTCAAAGTAAGGAGGGGCCATTCTTTGCAAAAATGACCACTTTGGTCAAATTTGCACAAATAAGCCACTTTAGGAGAGTTAGTCTTTTAAAAATTAAAAATGGATCTTTTGTGTCAAAATCAGAGGTAATCCTAACCCTGTTTGCTCACAGGTGCAAAATCAACACTATCCAAACTCCGCAGTTGAACACCGTAGAAGAGGTTCCCTACAACTCCAGATGTGGTGGAATGATTTAGATAAAGATGGCAAAGAATGGGTCGGCGAACAGTTGGGATCTCTCATTGATCTTATGAAAGTCAAACCCCGAAACGACTTGATTAAAGCTTTGGTAACCTTTTGGGATCCGGCCCACAACGTGTTCCGCTTCTCAGATTTTGAGCTCACTCCAACCTTAGAAGAGGTCATCGGATATGCGGGTTTTGGTCGAGACTTAAGGAATCAACAAATCATCTTTCCAAGACCTATGTCAGTGCGCCGGTTCTTTGAGGTCCTTTCCGTCAGCCGGCAACTCAGAAAAGGCTGAGTATCCAATAGGTGTTGTTCATTCTATTTCCTATATTCCAGATATGGTTTCTCAGACGGATTTGAAATACATGAAAAGGCTTGACTAACAAACAGGATAAGGACATTTGGAGAATCCATCGCCGGTTTCCTTCATCATAGCATTTCTGGGTGTTATGGTCTTTCCTAATGCCGAAGGGACTATTGACGTTCGGGTGGCCAATTGCCTAGGTCTTGACAGAAAAGAAAGATCATACTCTGGCTCCACTCATATTATCTGACATTTTCCGGGCTTTGACTGAATGCAAGTCGAGAAAAACATTTTTTGAAGGTTGCAATATCATTCTCCAGATGTGGTTGGTTGAATATCTTCGTCACCATCAAAAATTCAAGAGCTATGGTACCGATAAAGCCAACTTCATCGAGGGTTATGAAGAGAGAGTGAAGGATTACCCTTTTCCAGAAGGAATCGAGGCTTGGGTTGATCATCTAAGGTCTTTACGAGAAAACCAAATAGAATGAACTTTGGGATGACTCCCACTCAGAGAAGTCATACTTATGTCCGCTGCCAGGAATCATCTACTGTTGATGGGTATCAAAAGTATCCAACCATATGCACCCCAAAGGGTTCTGAGACAATTGGGTCGTATCAAGTGATACTCGAAGAGGAGGATTTGAGCATCCAAGTCATTGAGCTACACCCCGAGGCCCCCTTACCTGAAGCCTTAATTCAACAAAGTTGTAATGGGTGTCGATACTTGAAAGAAGATACCCAGGTGCCCAATCTTGCTAGAGGGGAAGTGGATCCGGGATATGCGGCATGGTTGGAGAAAAGAAGTTGCATTGTTGAAGAACCAGAACCCGATCCAGAAAGGCCTTCCGAGAGGCCTCATGTGCAAGCTTTTGATGATAAAATTAAAGAACGTCTAGCTTGGGGAGAAAAGGAAAGAGAATATCAAGCCACTATCCATGCTTTGAAAGAGAAATTAAGAAATATGGAGTTTAATAATCAGTTGCAGGCATAGGTAGTCGAGGGTGAAAAATGACAAATGACCCGAGAGAATGAGGCGCTTCGTGCCCAAGTCCAGAGTCTAAAAATAGCCCTCGAGACGCCTGTAAGGAGTGAACGAGATGAAAAAATCATTAACAATCTGAGATTGAAGGTTCATGAATATACTTTCAATTTGAACAAAGCTGAAAAAGACATGTTAGAGGCCCAAAGGAAGTTAGAAAAAGGAACGGAAGAACAAGCTCGTCAATTAAGGCAAAAATATGGCAAAGAAATTGCCATCTTGAAAGAAAAACTATTTGCCATGGGGAACGAAATGATCCAACAGACCAAAGATTTCAGAACGAAAAGAGAGAATTGTTATGAAAAGATTGGCCAGTTGGAAGGAACGGTGCAAGAATTACAAGAGCAGAACAATGCAAATGCCCAGGTATTAGAGTCCTGAGCACATCAAATAGGGAGTTTACTTCAAGAGAAGGGTATCATACGAAATAGAATCCAAGAAATAGATGACTACGTGGTGCATAAATGCCACGAGTGCGAGGGTATGACCACTTCCATGTTCTTTTCCACCATGATGACTTTCGTCCACCAATTAATGGACGACTTGGATCGACTTCAGGGGATATTGCACACAGACCGGCACAGAGACCTGTCAATGCACCACAGGCCCTGAGAAGACAACCAAAGGCTTTCCTTTACCATTGATTTTTAGTTTTTCGAGTCTGTACTTTTATTGTTTCCAAACCAAAAAATGTTAAGTTGTTTTGTTTTATGTCTAGAGTCTGTACTTTTCTTTCGTGTTTATTAATGTTTCCAAAAAACAATTGTAATGAAAAGAATTATCTTTAATTGTGAAATGAAAATTGCCCTTTGTTTACATTTACCTGTTCCGTGAACTACGATGATCTAATTCATGTGGCGTCATGATACGTAGGCAATCCACATAGGATTCGATCATAGCCCTCAAAGAAAAGAATAAAAGAACAAATAAAAATAAAGAAACGAGAGAGAACATTATATCCGGGATGAAACACACAGTTGTTGCAAACATTTTAGAAAAAACGTTTAACTGCTTAGGTGCATCGCATCCCAACGTGTGATTCTCTATGTGTTAATATCTCCCACTAACCAATTTGTTGTTTACTCTAAAAAGGTTACTGCTTTTAAGGTGGTTGGTTTACGGTGGTATTCTGGCGACACATCCTTATTTCACCAGATCCAAAGGAAGTATCGCAATGACATCAGAAAGTCACCTATCTATTGTTGAACCAGAGGATGGCCCCACTTCGGTTATCCCTCAAGAAGAATCGGCAGTCGCTGAAGAAAATAGAAGACTGAAATGCCATATGCTAGAGATGTGGGACGCGTGGTCCAACGGAAGGGAGCCACCTAACTCCATCCCCGATTTCCCTGAACTAGTTCCCAGAACCTGAGATAACCCGAAAGATGAAGAGCATCGAGCAAAGTTTGAAAAATATCCAGGGCCTAAGAGGCCAAAAGAGCGTGTTATACGCTGATTATTGCATGTTCCCTCTTGTGCATCTACCTGTGGGCTTCAAAACTCCAAAATTCAAACAATACGACGGGCATGGAGACCCGATCTCTCACCTAAAGAGATACTGCAACCAACTGAGAGGAGCAGGAGGCAAAGAAGAGCTACTGATGGCTTATTTCGGGGAAAGCCTTACGGGTATCGCCTCAGAGTGGTACATTGATCAGGATATCTCCCATTGGCATATATGGGATGATTTGGCTCGAGACTTCGCAAGGCAATTTCAGTACAATGTGCATATAGCCCCGGAAATAAATTTTCTATCTAATCTAAAAAAGAAAGCTTCCGAGAGCTTCCGGGAGTATGCCATTAAATGGCGGTAACAGGCATCCCGAGTAAAACCTCCCATGGAGGAAACTGAAATGATTAGTATCTTCCTGCAGGCCCAAGAGGCCGATTATTTCCAGAATATGATGTTCGCCATGGGCAAGCCATTCGCGGAGACCATTAAAATTAGCGAGATGGTAGAAAATGGCTTGAAGACAGACCATATTTTAAGTCAATCTGCTATGAGAGCCACCTCCCAAGCCATTCAACGCGGCTCGGGAGGTTTGGCAAACAGAAAGAAGAAAGAGGAGGGAGTCATGATGGCTTCAGGCCCTAGGAATTCTCGACCACCTCGGGAGTATCCAGGCCCATTTCCCAGAGCTTCACAACACTATTATCCTCATCAGGAAGAAGCTTATACCATGTCTCCCTTCCCTTATGCAGTGATAAACGCGCAGCCGCAGCCCCGCCCACAACAGTACAACCAAAACAGAGCTCCACCTCCTAGAAATAACCATCCTGACCAAGCCTCGTATAATCCACGCCCTCCTCAGAACAACTATCCATACAATACCTACCCTCGTGAACCACCAAGGATACCTACTTTCACTCCTATAGGTGAGTCATACTCAAGCCTGTTGCCAAAGCTAATTCAGATGGGACTGCTACAGCCCGTACCTCCAACTCGGCAAAATCCAGAATCGAGTGTCATACAAACGAGGAACCAGTTGTGCCTACCACTCGGGAGCGGAAGGGCATGATACGGAAGACTGCTGGACTCTCAACAGAGTAGTAGAAAATCTGATTGAACAGAAAAAAGTGGTGTTAAGGGACGAGGAGGTCCCCAATGTCACAAACAATCCACTCCCAGCCCACAATAATGGGCCCGTCATTGGAATGATTTGTGAAGACAAAGAATTTGACCCGGCGATGAAACCCATCATTGCCATTGTGGATACAAAAATGAAAGAAAAAACAGTGGCAAAACCGGGCAAGGAAGAAAAGAAAACAAAGCCCCGGCCAGGATAAAGAAAAGGCCCAGGAAGAAAAGAAAGAGACGGCACCAACTAGAGAAGCTGTCCTTTATGTTCCGAGGGCTCCACGAAACAGAAAACTCGCCTTGAGCCCTCCCAGAATATTAGAACTGAAATCAAAGCCGCAGAGAGTGTATGTGCCTAAGGGGACATATGTTGTGAAAAATCCGGCCTTCCTACCTAAGCTGAATGAACCTCTGATCATCAGCCGCCGGTCGCAAATCCTGATAAAAAATACAACTACTGTCCCCTAGAATTATGATCAAACACTGGTAACATACAAAGGGAAAGAGGTCAGGGGGGAAGTCAACGAAGCAAAACCTACTGGGAAATATCATAACCCATAGGAGTTGAATAAAGCCAAGCATAAACGCTTTCCCCTAAAAAAACCCATCACTGCCGAAGAAGCTGAAGAGTTCTTCAAGAAAATGAAAATGTCTAAACATGACACAATTGAAGAACTCAGGAAAAACCCGGATCAAGTTTCTCTTTTATCTTTGTTGATGGGCTCAAACGAGCATCAAAAAGTACTCTTAAAAACGTTGAATGAAGCGTATGTACCAGTTGAGACCTCAGTCGAGCAGTTAGAGAGAATGGATGAGCGCTTCTTCGAAGTAAACAAAATTTCTTTCAGCCAAAATGACCTATCTCTTGAGGGGTCCGCTCACAACAAAGCCTTACACTTGACAGTTAAAAGTGAATAATATTACGTGAAGAGAGTTATGCTTGACGGAGGATCCAGGGTAGATATTTGCTCCTTGTGGACGCTTCAAAGAATGGAAATTGGCATTGAGAGAATCAGGCCAAATAACGTTTGTGTCCTCTCCTTTGACGGCATCAATAGGGACACCATTGGCAAAATTGACATAGTCATGACGATTGGCCCTGTGGATTTCACGGTAACCTTCCAAATCCTGGATATGGACACCTCTTATAACTTCCTGCTAGGAAGACCTTGGATTTACGTTGTTGGGGCAGTGCCATCTACTCTCCACCAGATGGTCAAATTTGAACATGATAATCAAGAGATAGTGGTCCACGGAGAGGACGAACAATCAATATACGGGGATCCCTCCGTCCCCTGCCTCGAGGCCAGAGAAGGTAGCGAACATATTGTTTACCAAGCATTTGAGATTGTGCTTGTTGATTAGCACGAGGAAGGTGTTCCGTGCCCACAACCTTGTTTATCTAATGCGTAAATCATGGTCACTACCGACATGATCCGACATGGTTACAAACCCGGAAAGGCGCTCGGGGTATCCTTACAAGGCATTACCGAGCCAATCTCTCTGCCTGCCACCGAAAAATTCTTTGGCATCGATTTCCAGGCCATAGATGATGATGTGAAATGGGCCAACGAACATAAAAACAATGGATGGGACCTTCCTCAGCCAGCCCCACACATCACTGAGTCCTTCATCAAACCACAGTACGTCGAAGAAGAAGAGGAGGCCTTTACGGCCGAAGAAATTGAAGAAATTTGCGGAGCCATGAGACAAATGTTATATGAGGCTCACATGGTTCAGCCAGGAGAAGGCTCGAGCATCGTAGAGGTGCAATACATGGGTCCGAATGCCAAACTGCAGAACTGGAAAGCTACTCACTTCCCAATCATAGGGGAATCTTGGTAGTTCATGTTTTGCTGTCCTTTCTGCACTTCGAGTTATTTCAGGGTGTAACTCGGGTGTTTTTAATTTTATTGTCTTTAAATTTCGATGTAAAACCCCTGTTATCTTCAAATTCAATGAAATGAAATCAAAATTTCATCGTCTATTATTCTTTATGATTTTGTTATTTTTCTTATTTTCAGTCCTAATGATGTGCATGATATGCTTGCGGACTTCATGCTCTGGTCTTAATACGCTGTCTAATCTCGAAATAATGAATCAAGAAACAGAATATGATGAATAAGAGGCTTTTAGGGAAATAAACGGAGAATTGGAACAATATGAGTATAAGCCTAAGCCAAACCTAAACGAAACTGAGCCGGTTAATTTGGGTAATCCAGAAGAGGTCCGAGAAACCATGATAAGCATTCACACGGATGAGAAAACTAGGGACGTATTGATTAAACTTCTGTTCGAATTCAAAGATGTGTTCGATTGTCCTATGATGATATGACCGGACTAAGTGTTGATTTAGTGGTACACAAGTTGCCAACTCATCCCGATTGCCACCCGTCCAACAAAAGCAAAGAAAATTCAAAACAGATATCGGTGACAAAATTAAAGAAAAAGTCACCAAACAATTAAAAGCCGGTGTAATCCGAGTAGTCAGATACACCACATGGCTAGCCAACGTAGTCCTAGTACCAAAAAAGTACGGGAAGCTCCGAGTATGTGTTGATTACCGGGATTTGAACAAATCAAGTCCCAAAGACAATTTCCCGCTACCAAACATCCATATACTTGTCGACAATTATGCGAAACATGAGGTACAATCGTTTGTGGATTGTTATGCCGGTTATCACCAAGTCTTAATGGATGATTAAGATGCAGAAAAGATAGATTTCACTACACTATGGGGGACTTATTGTTATAGGGTTACGCCGTTCGGTTTGAAAAGGGCCGGGGCAACCTATATGAGAGCCATGACGACCCTTTTCCATGACATGATGCACCAAGAAATTGAGGTGTACGTTGATGATGTCATTATTAAATCCAGAACATAGGAGGACCATGTCCGATACTTGAGAAAATTCTTTAAGCGTCTACACAAATATGACTTAAAATTGAACCCTGCTAAATGTGTATTTGGTGTTCCTTATGGGAAACTCTTGGAGTTTATAGTTAGCCGCAGGGGCATTGAGTTAGATCCGACGAAGATAAAGTCCATCCGAGATCTGCCACCTCCAAAGACTAAGAAAGAGGTCATGATCTTGTTAGGAAAGTTGAACTACATCAGCCGGTTTATTGCACAGCTTACAACCACATGTGAGCTGATATTCAAGCTCTTAAAGAAAGATGCAGCGATCAAATGGACAGACGAATGCCAAGAAGCCTTTGACAAAATCAAGGAATATTTGTCAAATTCGCCAGTGATGGTCCCCCCTGAACCAGGAAGACCTCTGTTCTTGTACCTAACAGTCGTGGAAAATTCTTTTGGTTGTGTCCTCGGGGAACATGATGTTACCGGGAAGAAAGAACAAGCCATCTATTATTTGAGCAACAAAATTCGCTGGCTATGAAGCCAAATACACTCTGCTGGAGAGAACTTGTTCTGCCCTAACTTGGGTTGCTCAAAAGCTCAGACATTATTTGCTGGCTTATACCACGTATCTCATAACCAGGTTGGATCCTCTAAAATATATATTCCAAAAACCAATGCCCACAGGAAGACTGGCAAAATGGCAAATCCTGCTCACGGAGTTCGACATTGTCTATGTCACCCCCACAGCCATGAAAGCTCAAGCCTTGGCCGATCATTTGGCTGAGAACCCGGTTGATGATGAATACCACCAACCTTTAAGCACTTATTTCCTGGATGAGGAAGTCAATTCAGTCGAATTAATCTCAGAACACACTAATACCTGGAAAATGCTCTTCGGCGGAGCAGTCAATGCAAAAGGTGTTGGGATTGGGGCAATCTTGATTTTCCCCACGGGACAACACTATCCAGCCACGGCTCATCTCCGGTTCTTTTGTACAAACAATACTGTTGAATATGAAGCTTATATAATAGGCATGAACATGGCCATTGATATGGATGTGGAAAAGTTATTGATCATGGGAGATTTTGATTTGATCATCAAGCAAGCTCAGCGAGAGTGGAAAACTCGAGATGTTAAGCTCCTTCCATACAGACAACATGTGGAAGATCTTAGCAAACAATTCAAAGCCTTCGAGTTCAGATATATTCCTCGATGCCACAATGAGTTAGCTGATGCACTGGCTACCCTAGCTACAATGCTGCCATATCCGGGAAATGTCCACATTGACCCGTTTGAAATTCAAATCAAAGAAAGACATGATTATTGTAACAGGGTCGAAATAGAGCCCGATGTCCAACCATGGTATCACGATATCAAAAGATTCTTGAAAACAAAATAATACCCGGAACAGGCCAATGGGGATCAAAAGAGAACCATCAGAAGGCTCGCCAGCAATTTCTTCTTGAGCGAAGAAGTGTTGTACAAAAAGACTCCCGATCTAAATTTGTTAAGGTGAGTGGATGCAAAAGAAGCTGAAAAGATTATGAACGAACTACATCCAGGAGTATGCGGCCCTCGCATGAACGAGTACGTCCTCGCAAAGAAAATTCTGCGAGCAAGATATTACTGGATGACCATGGAAAAGGATTGTTTAAGTTTTGTCCGAAAATGCCATCAGTGTCAAATACATGGTGACTTGATTCATGCACCACCTTCAGAATTGCATCCCATGTCAGCACCTTGGCCCTTCGTTGCTTGGGGAATGGATGTCATTGGGCCAATCGAGCCAAAAGCTTCAAATGGACACAGATTTATTTTGGTTGCCATCGATTATTTTACAAAGTGGGTCGAGGAAGTCATTTTCAAAGTCGTCACTAAGAAAGCAGGGGTGGACTTCATGCATTCAAACGCTATCTGTCGTTTCGTTATTCCAATAACTATCATTACCGATAACGCTGCAAATATGAACAACCACTTGATGAGGGAGGTATGTGAACAGTTTCAAATCACACACCGTAATTCCACCCCTTATCGGCCCAAAGCCAATGGTGCCGTTGAAGCAGCCAATAAGAATATCAAGAAAATCCTCAGAAAAATAATCCAAAGTACTAGACAATGGCATGAGAAGTTTCCTTTTACATTATTGGGATATCGCACGACTGTGCGCACGTCAGTTGGGGCTACGCCTTATCTATTGGTTTATGGCACTGAAGCCGTGATCCCTGCGAAAGTCAAAATTCCCTCCCTTCGGATCATTGTCGAAGCTAAAATTGAGGATGATGAATGGGTTAAAACCAGGTTAGAACAGTTAACCCAGATTGATGAGAAAAGAATGGCTGCATTTTTCCACGGGCAGTTGTACCAACAAAGAATGTCCCGCGCCTATAACAAGAAGGTAAGGCCAAGGAGCTTCGAAGTGGAGCAACTTGTCCTAAGACGTATCCTCCCGCACCATGAAGAAGCAAAAGAAAAATTTGCCCCGAATTGGAAAGGTCCATACATCATAAGAAAATTGCTACCAAAAGGAGCATTGTACTTGGGGGACGTCGAAGGAAATGACCCCGAAACGACTGTCATTGCAGACGCAGTCAAAATGTATTATGTTTGACCTTTTCGTGATAATACTCATGATCGAAATGACGAAGGCTTTCATTCACGCTATCCCAAACATTACCACTTTTGTAAACCCTTTGAGCTAGTTACTCTTCATTGATTACCCTCTTTGGAACTTGAAGTGTTGATAAAAAAAAAAGGAAAAATGATTATGAAAAAAAAAAAGAAAAATCAAAACAAAAAAGCAAAAAAAAAAAATCCCTCAACTACGTATGACTTGATTCTGAAAGGAAACGTACGCAGCCTCTCCCTGAGGTTCAGTCACACCAAAATAAAAATCCACATTCCCCCAAGAGTTTAAGCTGGGGCAAGTGTCTAAAATTCGGCAATGATTCTCTTTAAAAGTTCCAAAGTTGTAATCCCTTTTACCCCAAATCCTGCTCAAGTCCCTCCGATCGATCGGCGAAGAAAGGCCAGAATTGGAGGATACAGCTATTTGGATATGATGCAAGCAATAAGAGAAATTAAAATGAGAGAGTCTTATCGGTGAAAACCCACACGGGCACCATAAGGCGATGGTGAACAGAGAAACTAAAATGAGAGAGTCTTGTCAGTGAAAACTCACAAAGAGCACTACAGGGTGATGGTGAGAAGAGAAATGAGAGAGGTTAGTTGGTGAAAACCTGAAAAGGGCACTACTAATCGAAAAGAGGATGATTGGTCACTGATATCGACATGGTCTGGGGCAAGGCTTCTCAACCTCGAGTTAAAAGTCATGCCGAATTTCTAAGAGTCAGATGGTTTATATAGATCAGGCATCCAGTCCAAGACGCATGTCATGTTCATTGGAGGCCGTGTACACTCCAGATAAGTCCTTCTTCTCTTTTCTCGAAAGGGATATTTCTTGTCAAAATTCATTGTCTCCGTTTCTTTGTTATTCTCTTTCAATCCCTTTCAGTCTGACTCTGTTTCTAAAGCAAGGCAAAGAAAGGATGGCAAAACTGATTTACAAGGTTCTCGTTTGACGCAAGCCAACATGCAAAAGGCACCCAGCCTCGTCAGGGGTGTCGAGTCAATCTCGACTACCCATAGCGGTTGATGCTTCAAACTCAAAAACTCTTGAAGGAGGAAAATCATGTTTAAAATGCATGTAAAGGCAATTGAAGTGAAAGGTTAAGTCCCAAGTGGCTAACCCTCTCTACCAAGTTCGAAAAGTCAAAGTGCTCCAAATGCTTTAAAAGTTGAAAGACAGATGGAAAATGCAGAAATGAAAGGCCGACAAAGGCAAAATAAAGTTGGAAAAGGTTAAGTCCCACGTGACTAACCGTTGCAGAAGAATCTGAGGGGCCAAAACTTCCCCTGATACTCTGAAAATACATAAGGAAAAGCAAGTGAAAGGCCTATAAAGGCAAAATAAAGTCAAATGTTGGTTCCCACGTGACCGAGCGCCATGTTAAAATCTGGAAAGCCAGGATCCCCGGGATTAGAGATGGAACCCAATCCCCAGTGAGCAAGCAAGTGTTCGAGATCTTCGTCACAAGAACGTAGATCAAGCTGTTGAAAATCAAGGCCACAAAACCAACCACCTTTTCAAACTAACAAATTGTTCTTTGTTTGAAAGAAACAGGTGTAACTCAAAATAACCTCGCAAAATGCAGGTGCAACCAAAAGAAAGGGCGCAAGAGCTAGAAGCAGCTCTGCAGAACCAATTCCAAAAGGGATGTTTTCTCCAAAATAATTTTCCACATTTACTCAAAATAAAATGAAAAAAAAAAAGAAGAAAACAATGGTGGGAAAACAACCCAAACTTGAAGTGGTATAGGGTTTCCAAACCCTAGCTGCACCTTTTCANNCCAACATAGGGTATACAATCCCTAGTTGATGATTTCTTTTCCAACATAGGGTATACAATCCCTAGTTGATGATTTCTTTTCCAACACAGGGTATGCGCAATCCCTAGTTGATGATTTCTTTTCCAACATAGGGTATACAATCCCTAGTTGATGATTTCTTTTCCAACATAGGGTATACAATCCCTAGTTGATGATTTCTTTTCCAACATAGGGTATACAATCCCTAGTTGATGATTTCTTTTCCAACATAGGGTATACAATCCCTAGTTGATGATTTCTTTTCCAACATAGGGTATACAACCCCTAGTTGATGATTTCTTTTCTAACATAGAGTGTACAACCCCTAGTTGATGATTTATTTGCCAACATAGGGTGTACAATCCCTAGTTGATGATTTCTTTTCCAACATAGGGTATACAATCCCTAGTTGATGATTTCTTTTCCAACATAGGGTATACAACCCCTAGTTGATGATTTCTTTTCTAACATAGAGTGTACAACCCCTAGTTGATGATTTATTTGCCAATATAGGGTATACAACCCCTAGTTGATGATTTATTTGCCAACATAGGGTGTACAATCCCTAGTTGATGATTTTTTTGCCAACATAGGGTGTACAATCCCTAGTTGATGATTTCTTTGCCAACATAGGGTGTACAATCCCTAGTTGATGATTTCTTTTCCAACATAGGGTGTACAACCCCTAATTGATGATTTCTTTTCCAACATAGGGTCTACAATCCCTAGTTGACGATTTCTTTTCCAACATAGGGTATACAATCCCTAGTTGACGATTTATTTTCCAACATAGGGTATACAATCCCTAGTTGATGATTGCTTTTCCAACATAGGGTATACAATCCCTAGTTGTTGATTTCTTTTCCAACATAGGGTATACAATCCCTAATTGTTGATTTCTTTTCCAACATAGGGTATACAATCCCTAGTTGATGATTTATTTTCTGACATAGGGTATACAATCCCTAGTTGATGATTTCATAGGGTATACAATCCCTAGTTGATGATTTCTCTTCCGACATAGGGTATACACTTCCTAGTTGATGCCAACATAAGGTATACACTCCTTAGTTGATGATTTTTCCGACATAGGGCATACAATCCCTAGTTGATTTTATTTTGCAACATAGGGTCTCCAACCCCTGGTTGATCTTACTTTTAGACATAGGGTATCCACTCCCTAGTCTATAATAACTCCGGGTGCACTGTTCCCGGCTTTTCATCGCTTTTAGCAATAAGTAGTGTAGATTTCCTTACAATAACTCACGAAATTTCCTTGTGAAAACTGGGGCAGAAAATTTCATTCGTTTGCTTTTTGATTTTACGCATATTACATTTTAGGACAGTGGATTCGAGACGGCCAAAAGAAGAAGTTTCAATCCAGAATAATAAAAACAAAAAGAGAAAAGAGAAGATTGAATCCAAAACGGGGAAGATATGGACTATTCAGGACGAGATTGAAGTCATCCGTTCGATATATCCTGCCTTGATCCGAGGAACGATAAGACGAAACCAGCACCTGCGGCTAACAAGCATCAAGATCCAGGTCAGAGTCGGCAAAAGATCAAGACTCAAGACCAAGTTTTAGATAGGAATCTTGTAACTAACAGCTGATAGGTTCAGTTAGTCTTTCGTTTTGTTACTTTGGTGTAATAAGGAGATCAACGGCAGTAACAGCAGCAACCGCAGTGAAACCATAGTTACACGGTAGTCCCAGCTACCAAAACTTCCAGAACTACACCGACCTGATTCCTTTATAGCCAAGGATATGTAGGCAATCTTTGAAGCAGGGTTCGGTCAAACTTTTCAAAAATGCTTCACAATGGAGTATATGAATAGGTAAAGTCATTCATGACTACTCACTTTGTCTTTGCCCGAAAACTCTTCATGTTTCCGAGCAAAGAGGGGAAGCTGTGAGCACATGATTTTTACCTATCATATAATCCCACACAAAATTCAATAAATTATTTAGTTTTATGATTTTTTTTCATTGAATTTCAGTACTATTTGTGAATTGATTTACATAATCATAATTCGTCTTTTAAATTTATAAATGATTTAAAATTGCATAATTAAGTGCATAACCTTAATCATTATTTAAATAAAAACGAAATGTAATTATCTGACATAAAATAGGTTTAATGTTTAATTTCTTGATTTAATTACTTTGTTTTAAACAAAATTGCGAAATTTGTCCTTTAAATTATTAGGATAAATTAAATGGTATGACTCTTAATTAATTTATTTATTAATTAAACAAAGACTAGGATTATAACCAATTATTACGTTTGAGTTTTAATTTAGGTTAATTTAATAATTAAGTTTGGTTTTGTTAAAAATGAATTAAAAGACCTGGGCTGGAATTGCACAGGCCCAAGCTAATTGACCAAATTCCTCCCAAACCAAACGGCCAACCCAGCCCAACCAAATTCCTACCTGGTCCAGCCCCTTTGTCCCAAAACGACCCCGTTTTCTGAATCAAATCAATCCCAGTCGTTGATCTTCCCAGATCCAACGGCTGGGAACTAATTAATCCCTAAGTATTAATATGTCCTAACCACCCCCATACCCTATTTGAACCCTAAGTATTACACCCCCTCCTATCCATCTCTCTCACTCCTCTCTCTTATCTCTCTAAACCCTACTGTCTGCCGCCCTAACTCCGCCGGCCGAAAATCGCCTCTGGCAGCGGAGCACCACCAATCAAGCCCAAATTTCTACCCTATAACCCCCATCACCTCCTAAACCACCTCCTGTTATTAGTTTCTTCAAAAAAACCAATTTCAGATCTGAGATTCCAAAACCCTAAGTCTCCTATGCACAATGATTCAAGGACCTCAACAGCTCGGACCTTCATGAGTTCAGTTTCTCTTGACAAGAGCAATTGATTCATGTGGGTTTGACTCGTTTTCAAACCCATCGAAGTCCGGCCAAACTCCGGCGAATCCGGCCAAACGGTTTTATCTAACTGGTACCCCTCTCCTTTGTTTCTTTTAATCACTTGTCTAGAAAAATAAATCGCCTAGGCTAGTATTAAATTTCTTCTACCAATTTATGTCTTCCATTTGGATGAATTGTTTAGATTTTGTAGGTTTTCTGTTTATTCTCCTAAATGATGTTAGTTACAAGATGTTTGTTTAACTGAGTTTAGTTTTAGGTTTTTCCTCTTTACTGTTGTCCCTAAATGCTACTGCCCCTTCCTATTTTCCTGTGATAGTTGCTTCATTGCTTGCCTAATCGTGTTAGTCTTTAGGTTAGGTAACTAATGGACCTGTGTAAATACCAATTCAGGTTTATAACCCCATTGATTTTGAATGCTCCAGACGCCCTTTTGGTTTTACTTAGTCTGGTTTTCTTCTTTTTTTATTAGCATGAATCGGCACATTAGGTCAATTTAGATTAATTTTTATTTCATTGCCTAGTTTAGAATTTCTTGGCCTTTTCTGGATTTTACTTGATTCTGGAATAATGATCTTTGCATGTTTGTCCCTTGTTCAGTCTCTTTAGTTACGATTATCTTTCTTGAACTTAATTGGTTTCATGCACCACTCCCTTATGTTCCTTAGATACTTATTATGATTAATCATCAATCAATTAGGATCTTATGATTATTTGATTCCTTTCCTTAGTCTATTCCTGATTTTTAAATCTCATGACTGATTCTGAATTGTGTTGTCAACTTGTTCATATCCTAGCATAAACCAGTCCAGCGTTGGTCATTTACTTAGATCAATTGATTAAGTAGATAATTAATTAGGGATTGATTTGGTTAGGTAATAAAGAACTAGTCACCCTCAAGTTTAGGTCGACAACTATGAGATAAATCACAAAGTGAAGTGAACTACTAGGTCTAATAACAACCTAATGAGTCACTTGAACTTGAAAAAAAAACAATTAATCCAATTAAGCTAGGTTAGTTAATGACTGGTATTAATTGGGATAATTACCCAAATCAACCTAAAGGTCTAAAGACTTTGGACTAATTAAGTTAGTAAACCAAGGTAACTAATGAGTATGGTTAGAAACCCACTCTAGGAACCTAATCAATTAACCCTTAACTAATTAACCTAAATCCTAGTGAAGAAGAACTAATTAGGTTTGGATAACCAAAGTTCCTAACGAGGATCAACTAACTAGAGTTAATAGTTAACCATAATCAAAACCTAACCCTAGTTACCTAAGGGTAATTCTAGGGACTCTAAAGGGTATTTAGGAATTTTAGTTGAAGGAATCCTGAGTGTAACAACCCAAGAACCTTCTAGACTTGTAAAATCAGATTTGCAAGGGGTATTAGGGTCATTATAATGGCTGGAAATTTCTGGAATTGGGGCATATGTCCTAAAGGATAAGGGTGACAGCTGCCCTATGTACTATATCAGCCCATTAGATAGGGAATATTCTAGGTATATCCCATCTCCAAGTCCCTTATAAATACACTCATTTCCCTACTGTTAAGGACCTTGACTAGACACTGAAAAATTACCTAGACACACACACACACGAAAACACTCTTCCTTTTTTTTTCTACTTGTTTTTATACACTATTACCTGGTTCACACTCTCTTAGCTACTGAAACATATCTGAAAACACAGAAAAATCAGAATAGTTGCATTCATAAACAAAAAATCAAAAATATATATTAGTGAAAAGATTTGATTTCATTCAAGAATCATCAAGGTTCTTGAGGTTTTCTCGGCTTTGGTTCTTGGTTGGTAGTCTAATTTCAAAGTCTCTTGTCTAAATATTCGAGTTCTGGGTTGTCCATTCCTATTGGTTGTTGTTGGGTTTTGGTTGGTATGCTCTTGTTGCTGCTGAATCTTTCTCCTCCTTGTTGTTTTGCTGATTACCTGGCCTTTATTTGGTCACAGATTCTTGTTAACTTTCTCTTTAAAAAGGTATGTAACAAGTTCATGCTTAATGGAATTTTCAGTTTTGAATCATTGTCTACTATATGCTGTGGTAATCTGTTGTTTCTTGCTTAATTTGTTAATCTATGTTGCTGGTATGTGATAAGTAGACCTTGGGTTTCTATCTTTGTGTTTAGACTATGAATTCTGTGTTGTTAAGATCCACAAGGATGAGTTAGGTGTTGGTTTTGTGTCTGCCTCAGTTTTACTGAGATAATTTGCACTAGGGTAGATGAATTTGACTTCTTAATAGTCAAATTCACCCCATAATAGTGCACAAACAGTAGTGTAGTCTGCTGAAAATTACCCCTTAAAGGGTATAAAGTGTGTAATTATGAAGAGCCTTAAGGAAGGGAATCCGAACCCGCAAAATGGTCGGATTTACTCCTCAAAGTGCCAATAGTGGTCAAAGTATTTGACAAAATACTATCCGGAATAAGGATGACTGTTAAGAGTCTAAACAAAGTGGCATCATTGGATTTGAATCTGACCCCTTTCATGGTCAGATTCACTCCAGCCAATGCACAAAAGAATTATGTTATTACTATATAGTTTAACATCATTAGAGTCAAATCTGACCCCTTTAATGGTCAGTTTTGCTCTAAAAGATGCATAACACATGTATTATTATGATAGTTAGAAATTGCAAAAGAAGAGCTTCAAGTGCACAGTACAAAGAATCCAAATGTGGAGCAGCCAGTTAGGAGTTCAATTTTTAGTTCCTTTCCCTGATGTTCATAAAAATATATTTTTACAGAAGCTGTATTTTCATTTCAGAAAAACTGTAATTTATTCATTTATGCATTTTTAGAACTATGTAATATAAGACTGGACTGTGCAATGGTATTTTGGAGGTTGTTTTAGTATACAAAGTGGGCTAGGCCATCAAAAGCAGCCTGTCCAGGTTCGAGATGGCCTGAACCTTGGGTCATGAAGCCTAAAGGACACGAAAGCCCAAAGCTCTAAGGCTATATTTGCCTTAAGATTAATATATTAAGATTTGACTAAAAATCAGATGTTCTTAAAAACCTTGCGTGAGTTTAGTATACAAAAAATAAATTGTCCAGTATTTATTGAGAACAGTTCGTTTTCTTTTTGTCTTCCTTAAAATTTCTGGTAATATATCTCTAAATTGCTTACTTCTGAAATCATGTGAACACAGCTTTCTTAATTAACATCGGTAATAGCTGGACGTAACAATATGTTCTGGATATTTGATTGTAGTTATAGCTACTATTACTATTTTTTGTTTCCTCCCCTTTATTAAAATTCGTTTGTTTAGCATATTCAATTAAGAACGTAGAAATCACTATTACTTTCACCAATAGCTAAAGTTAAGATGGCCCAAAGTGATACAAACTGGTTAAACTAGGCCATAGTCCAAATCCTCATGAATGTGATTAATGGACGTAGTTTGAGAGTGATTCCTATCATTATCTAAAAATGCCTCTTTAAATCAGTCCCTATGACTTTAACTTAAGAATTCACATTAGATGTAATGAAATTCCAACTCATTCTTGAATTAGATATTACTTTTAGACTTAGATAATGACTTAATCAACCAAAGTATACGTATTGGATGAAAACACATCAAATAACCCCTTTTCTCAAATTGTGTGTACGTTTACATAATACAAATTAAGACTAAAATGAACCCTCGTAAAGAAACTTTAGGAACGGATTTCCAGAAAATTATCGGAATTACGTACACGCCCGCGTAACATGAATTCGTTTTCTTTTGACAACAAAACAAGAAAATGCACTTGCGCAACTTTATTTATCTCCTTGAATGAGTTCAGTGTCGAGAATTATGTACACGTCCGCGTGACATGATTTTAGACACATTTCAAACTCTGCGGGTTTTACGCATACGTGACCTGTCTTAAAATAACTCTTTAAATATAAAAGAATAATAAAAGCGGTAAAGAATAAAAAAAATGCACATAGGTTAAAATCAGTAATTAAATAATTTAGGTCAAGTTTAATCATTAAGAGACCGTGATAGAACCATGGAACTCGGGAGTACCTAACACCTTCTCCCGGGTTAACAAAATTCTTTACCTGAATTTCTGGTTCGCAGACAATTTAAACAGAGTCAAAATTCCTCGATTTTGGGATTTCTGATAAACAAATGGTATCCCGGAACACCGTAAAAAATCCAGGTGGCGACTCTGAATAAAAATAAATCCCAAAAATCGAATAATGTCACTTAAAGTGGAAAAACTCCCTTATTACCCTTACCCGGGTGAAAAAGGAGGTGTGACAACGTAAAATTTAATTTTAAGTAAAATGCTAAGTATATGATTTATCAATATGTACAATTCTCTTTTTATCTCTCTAACCTACTATGTGTCGTTATATTTTTATTTTTTTTAATTTAGTGATATTTCTTATAACCGCGCAAAGCGCGAAAAATTTCACTAGTATATATATAAATGTGGGCAATAGAAAAGAGAGGTGGCACCTCTCTTAAGCCAAGAAACATATTTATCTTTTTTCTCATTTTTTGGGATTTTTTTTCATTTTTCTTATATTAGAAATTCTATCTTCATATCTTACACCTCTTTATCTTCTTAACCTATATTTTTAATAATCTCAATAACTCTTATGTCTTTCATATTCATAACCTCTAAATATTTAATATGTAAGTTTATGACTATTTATCATATGTTCCTCCATATGTACCTATATAAGGACTTCTAAGTTTTGAACAAATATGATTGATACTAACTTTATTTTTTGCTTATAGTATTTTGAACTATCTCTATGTCAAAGGTTGTAGTGGAAAAGAAAAATTATACTAAGATATGATATAATTTCTATTCTTTGTTTTTTGTTCAAGGTAAATGCACGAAATATTCCATACATGTGTAAATCTTAAGAAGAATGTTTAAGAGGAAGTGTCAAATAATGAGGTGAAGATCGAAGTAAAGCGTATTTGACAATTCTCATTAATGGTCTTTGATTTTGTCATCTTTAGGTTTATGATGTATAAGTTAAAGTAGTATTTTTTTCAAATAATACATAGAGATTTGATATCTGTTTTTTGTTGTATATATTTATACTCTACAATTGCAATAACTTTAAGTCCTGATTTTATCCGATGTCGAAGTGAGATTCTAATGTGTTTTTCTTTTCCTGTTATATATTGATTTATCATTTTTATAAATATATTTTTCTATATGTTCTTACTTCTTTTCTCTTTATTTCTTTTCTTCAATGAACTTTTTTGAATTAGACATTAAAATATGACATTGACAATTTATAGATAACCTTAAGTTAACATATAATGTAATTTAATTAATTAAGAAATCACATGTAATAATAGGTTATTACCGATCAAATATTTAATACTGTAAATGTGGCAGGCTTTCAGTAGTTTAAAATGAGTTATTAACTTTCATTTTTTATTTTCAGGTTATACTATCGATGATTGAAAACTTAGTGAAGTTCATAATCAACTTGTAAATAATACTCATTATTCTAATGTTAGGATTTACACACAATTAGTTTTGATTCTTATCTTATTGCGTGTGTTATTGAAAGATTTTTTTATTAAATAAATTAATTGTTCATGTGAATGCTTGGTGCATTTTATCTTTAAAGTGTGATATTATCTCTAATTTAATATTGCAGTTACTCAATTAGTATATCACATAAAATCATATTTTAACTACCAGAATAATACAGTAAATTAATGGAATAAAAGTTTTAACATGCAAAGTAAGGGGAAAAAGTCTTTCTAATGATCTTTTGTCAAAAAGTATATATATATTTTTCACATAGAAATTTTCAGCTTCTCAATATACAACTAACAGTAACTTAATTTATTTTATTTATGTAATTGGTAGCTTTAAGAATCTATGCAACTTTTATTTTAATTTTAAATTTTATTTTTCTTGGTCCTGAACTTTCTTAATTAGATAAAACTTAAGTAATATTTATTGATAATATACAATTAACTATACATCACATAGATTATTTGCTACAAATAAACTAAATTTATGAATTAAACCAAATACATTTTATTTATTGGCGATTTCCTTTCTCATAAAAAGAGGGATAATATTATCTACATTTGTTATTAACTCGATAAATTTTTTTTTAAAATTTTATTGATGTTTCTTAAACCCCACGCAAAGCGCGGGTAAATTTACTAGTTTCAAGAAAAATATGGGAAAATGGATCTTGGGACCTCCCAACTAAAGTATTCCCATATCAACATTTTTTGAAAATTATTTTTATTAAGCTTCACATGGTTTTAAACGTAAAGGAGTTAAAATAAGAAAGGACACAATTTGCGAACAACACTTCATTAGGTAAGCTGGCATTAAAAGACTCTAATCACTTAGCATTTCAAGAAAAATTATGGTAGAAGGGATCTTGGGACCTCACATTAGAAAAGTAGCATTTGAAGTTACATCTCATGTCTAACTTGTTAAAAATTGTCTTTAATATGTTTCACATGGTTTAAATGCAAAGGAGTTAGAGTAAGAAAAGACATGATGTCACGACCCAAAATTCAACTTTTCGTGAGGGCACCTAACACAACCCGTTAAATAAGCCAAATAAAAGTAAACACAATTTAATAATAAAACTAAGAGTCAAAAGTGAAATAACTAAATCATTATACAACTCCCCAAGTACTGGTAGTAAAAGTCATGAGTTACTAAGGCTTAGATTTATAAAGTAAAATAAAAAATGATACAACATTTGTTTGAAGTGTACATGAACAGAATCTCAAATCTAGAACTTCCAAGAACTAGTGGTAGAGAAAACTGGAACGTGTGTGAATCTTCAATGCCAGCTCACTCAACACACAACAACATCAACTCCAATATTTGCACGTAAGGTGCAGAAGCGTAGTATGAATACAACTGACCCCATGTACTCAATAAGTATCCTAACTAACCTCAGTGAGGTAAAAGAAGCAAGAACTATAAATGATACTCACTAACACCTGTACAGTTCATAATTTCAACAAGTACAGAACATATATATAATCAAATTAAGAAATCTTAGGTAAAACCACTTTGATGCTCATAATTCTTTGTTTTAAAGTATTTTAGTCTGTCAACAATCCAGCTTTTAAAGAAGATATGCAAATAAATCAGGAAAAAAATCAAATTAATTTCAATTAATATGAAATGCAATAACCAAATATTAGTCAGTTGTGGCGCACAATCTGATCCAATAGCATAAGCCAATATGGCCTATTGTGGCGCGCAACCCGATCCAATAATAGTAATCAGCTCTCCCAGAGCTCACATCAACAAGAAACCCGTTAATTTCTCACAATACGCGTGTACACTATCAAGAGAGAAACATAAGAGGGTGACCCTTCGAGGATGGATCCTTATCAACATGCAAGCATGGCCTATTCAATGTGCTACTAGCCCGACGTGGTCACAGGCTCAATATCATAATCCACCCGACGTGGTCACAGGCTCAATGTGATGGATCCGCCCCGGCGTAGTCACGGGCTATGTCACATTCCCCCGCCGTGGACACAGGCATATCAACACAATCCGCGCAGCGTGGTCACAAGCATATCGACACAATCGCTCGGCGTGGTCACATGCATAACAACACAATCCGCCTGGCATGGTCACGGAAATAACAACACAATCCTCTTGGCGTGGTTACATGCATCCAGTCCAAATCATATCACACAGAAGCAAGTATACAAGAACACATGTATATGATGAATAATTATTAGATTTCATGCTTCTGGACTGGTATAATCACATGCTAAAGTATAGGCAAATAAAAAGTGTGATATCATAGCTCAAATCGATAATTTTATCACAAATAGCAATTATCAAGTTTATTAAGAAAATTAGCCTCTTCATAATCTCAAACACTGCTCAAATAGTTCACAACAATGATACAAATATAAGAAAGATTATAGCTTAAAGCTAAACATGTAACTCTAGGTATATCATAGCCTAAGAAGTACCCTGAGCATAAAAAATACCTTGTGCTCGCACATGGGCTCGGCCCCATACATATGCGCACCCATAGCACGTAGCTATCACAGATAATTCAGGCAACTAGTGCCTCAATCAAGTTTAGATAAAATTCTTACCTCAAACGTGCCAAAATAACTATCGATTAAACCAAACAACATTCTAGAAATATCATCCTGTGCGAATCAACCTCCGAACGGCTCTAAACTAGCCAAAAGCAACTCAAAACATCAAATAATGTCTTAGAAAATAAACCCAAGCGATAAAGGTCTAATCTTTAATTAATTACTCAAAGTCAACCAAAAGGCCAAACAGGGGCTCACACCTCAAAACCCGACCAAACTCAAAAAATCCGCTAACCCATTCAATTACGAGTTCAACCATACCAAATTCACTCAATTCCGACTCGGAATCGATGTTCAAAACCTAAATAATCACTTTAGGAAAGTTTAGACAAAACACCCCAATTTCTCTTTAAAATTCGTAATTCAAATGCCAAAATTGAAGATAGATTCATTAGATATAATCAAAACCAAATAGAAAATACTTACCCCAATTCATCTAGTGAAAGTCGCCCAAATCCGATCTCCATAGCTCAAAATATGATAAAATGACCAAGACCTTCCAAATAGAGTACTTTATATACTACTTCAGAGGTACCCTTCACGATCGCGGTCACTAACCTGGCAATCGCGATTCCAAAATTTTCCAGCATAGATTTTACCCTTCACAATCGCGGCTATTTCTTCACGATCGCAATGAACAAATTTTCATTAACCTTTCCCAAACTCTTCTCAGATAGCATTTAGTATATTTGCCATAACCTATTGTAAATAACTCTAAATGTGAAATGATTTGACTTTCTGAAAACTAGAAATAAAGGGCTACAACTTTCACTTTTGGATCATCTCCAAATTCCTTAGAGATTACAAGATATAAGCTTTCCTAAATTAGCTCAGTGACAGTAGAATTTCTTCTTCGCAAACGCGAAGCTTCCTTTGCGAACGTGATTCACTGGTCCACTTTTTCCATTTTACTCTTCATGATCGTGATCAATTCTCCGTAATCGCGATACACACCTATGTAGCCAAAAGCCAGCAGTTGAAAATGGCCTAAAAATAGTCTGAAATCAATCTGAAACACACCCGAGCCCCTCGATTTTCCGCTCGAACATACCAACAAGTCCATAACATAACATAGACTTACTTGAGGCCTCAAATCACGCATAAAAACATCAAAACCACGAATCGCAACTCACACCGAACTTTTGAACTTTCAACTTCTAAAACTCGTGTCGGACCATATCAAATTAACTCGGAATGACCTCAACTTTTGCACATAAGTCCTAAATAAAATAAAAAAGCTATTCCAATTCCCGAAACCACAATCTGAATCCTATATCATCAAGGTAGCTAAGGGATGAACCTCGCCAAATGATCTTATGGATCACCTTCAACTCCCGATCAAACTTGTGAACATCCCAATACTTCAAATTGCCAACTTTCGCCAAAATAATATTGAAACCTTCTAGAAACATCCAAATACAAATTCGGCCACACGCCCAAGTCCAAAATCACCATCCATACCTAACGGAACCCTCAAAACTCTGATCCGCGATCAAATACTCGAAAGTCAAACTTCGTCAACTCTTCCAACTTAAAGCTTCCTACTTGAGAATCATTCTTCCGAATCAATCTCGAATCACCTGAAAACCAAAACTGACAATTGATACAAATCATAATACATCATATGAAGCTACTCAAGACTTCAAATAGCTTAATGGAATGCAAATGCTCAAAACGACCGGCTGGGTCATTACAGTCTCCCCCACTTAAACATACATCCATCCTCGAACGTGCCAAGAGTCGTTCCAAAGCCGTTAAATCAATGTGTAATATTACCATGCACATACCCGGGGTGATCCCACATTACCCCAATCCATATAAGTTTGTGTCACGACCCAAAACTTGTCCTGTCGTGATGGCGCCTAACCTGGTACTAGGCAAGTTGACACTTCAAAAATACTTCCACATTTTTAAATGAAAAATAAGAATAACACAGGTTTTAATCAATAAAACTCTCAAAATGGATAGAAAGTCAAAACCAATATATAAATTCCCAACATCGAGGTGTCACTGAGTACATAAGCGTCTAAACATCACAAATCTGGGAGTTCTGTCTATAATAGTCCGAAAACTAAATACATAAAACGAAAAGATAGGGAAGGAGAGACAAGGTCTGCGAAACGTCAGGCAGCTACCTTGGAAACTCCAAAATATCATCTGTGTAAAGGAATCAACACCTACCGTGTCCGGAAACTCCTAGGCCTGCACACGAAGTGCATGGTGTAGCGTGAGTACAACCAACTCAGTAAGTAACAATACTAAATAAAGGACTGAAAGTAGTGTCGAGCTTCACAATTATAGTTCAATTATAGTAATTTCAATATAGGAAGGTAGGCATGCTTTTAAGTTCGACAATTAAGGCCAAAATAGTTAATTCATGTCAAGTTCAATTGAAACAGAAGATAATATCTCTCAGAAATTACAAGACAGTGATATATGACAGCTGAAGTGCAACCATAATGATGTCAAATTCATCCTCCCAATGCAACAGTCACTTAGTCCTCCCATTCACTCCAACCTCACCATCACTCATTCCTCGCAGTCACTCATTCCTCTCAGTCGCTCAGCACTCGGCACTCGCACTCAGCAGGTACCTGCGGTCACTGGGGTGTGTACATACTCCGGAGGGGATCCTTCAGTCCAAGTGCTATAACAAGCCTATCATGGCATAAATAAATGAAACATGATGCGGCGTACAGTCCGATCCCATAAATATCCTCACAATCAGGCCCTCGACCTCACTCGGTCATCAACATCTCCAGTCTCTCGGGCTCTCAATGATCATGGAAATCAGCCCAAACAAAAATGATATAATGTATCAACAAGGAACAATGGAGACTGATATATGATATGCAAGTAAAACTGTGACTGAGTACAAAACAACAATTTACCAGATAATTCAACATGTATACGACTGTTATGGGTCCCTATAGTGCCAACATCTATCCTATACATGATTTGTAGTTCAATTTCTAAACACATGGCGAATGTACGAATAACAACAGATTTTTTAGCTAAACAGTTCCATGGAATGGATCAAGTCACAATTCCTACGGTGCACACCCACACGCCTGTTACTTAGCATGTGCTTCACCTTCAAAACCAATTACATGACACATAATACGGGGTTTCATACCCTCATAACCAAATTTAGAACTCTTACTTACCTCAAGTCGTGCCAATCTCTACTCCAACACACCTTTGCCTCGCGAAATGGCCTCCGAATTCCTTGAACGTAGCCATAAATAATCATATACAATAACACACGCTAAAGGAATCAACTCCGTAAGAAAATTCCAAGTTATTAATCAAAAGTCAAAAATCGATTCAAAAGCCGGCCCCAGGCCCATGTCTTGGAATCGGGTAAAATTCATGAAACCCAAAAACCCATTCAACCATGAGTCCAACCATACCAGACTTACCAAAATCCGACACCAAATCGTCACCCAAATTCCCAAATTCGACTCTCCAAATCCCTAGCCTCAAACTCGCAAGTTCCACCTTAAAGACACACAAACTAGGTGGGAAATTAAATGGGGAAACAATATTATTGGTCAAAAATGAGCACAAGGGACTTAACTTAAGAAACCCCTCGAAAATCCTCTCAAGAATCGCCCAAACCCGAGCTTGAAATGTTTAAAATGAAGCGAAATCACGAACCTTTGAATTTAAGTGTTCTGTCCAGCATTCTCGCTTTTGGGGCCACTTTTTCCACTTCTGCGGCACCGCTTTTGCAATCCATCTTCCGCATCTGTGGAGCTCACTAAGCCTCCCAACCGCTTCTTTGTGGTCGAATCCCCTTATCATTCCTACTTCCGCTTTTGCGACCCTCCGAGCGCAGGTGCAAGTTTGCACCTACGGAATACCTTCTGCATATGCGCTCCAAAGTACCCAGTCCAATCCTCTGCATCTGCGCAACACATCTCGCACCTGCGAGCTCGCACCTACGGTCAAAGCTCTGCAGGTGTCGTTACACAAGCAGAGTCCTAGCTTCAATAGTCTTTCAAACTCAAACTTTGATTTGAAAACCATCTGAAATCAACCCGAGGCCCCTGGGACCTCAACCAAACATACCAACAGGTTCTAAAACCAATACAAACTTAGTCGATCCCTCAAATCACATCAAACAACATCAAAAACATGAATCGCACCCCAATTCAAGCCTAATGAAACTAAGGAAATCCAACTTCCATAACCGATGTTGAAACCTATCAAATCACGTCCGATTGACCTCAAATTTTGCACACAAGTGACAAATAACACCACGGACCTAATCCAACTCTCAGAACTCCAATCCAAGCCCGGTATCCACAAAGTCCACTCTCGGTCAAACTTCCAAATTTCTAACTTTAGCCAATTCAAGCCTAATTTGACTATAGACCTCCAAATCCCAATACGGACACGCTCCTAAGTCCAAAATCACCCAACGAAGATAAGAGACCATCAAAACTCCATTCCGGAGTCGCTTACTCATAAGTCAACATCCGGTCAACCATTTCAACTTAAGCTTTCAACCTTGAGACTAAGTGCCTCATTTCATTCTGAAGTCCCTCCGGACCTGAACCGACTACCCCAGCAAGTCATATAATAGCTATAAAGTACAAAATGACCATTAAATAGGGGAACAAGGCTACAACTCTCAAAACAACATGTCGGGTCGTTACATCCTCCCCCTCTTAAATAAATGTTCGTCTTCAAAAAGGTATAGAAACATACCTGGAGTCTCAAATAGGTGTGAATATTTTCTCCACATCTCCCGCTCGGTCTCCCAAGTAGCGTCCTTAATTGGCTGACCTCTCCACTGCATCTTCACTAAAGCTATGTCATTTGGCCTCAACTTTCGAACCTGACGATCCAAAATGGCCGCCGGATCCACAACATAAATCAAATCACCATGAATTGTGATGAAATCCAAAACATGAGTCGGATCGCCGACATACTTTTGTAGCATAGAAACATGAAACACTGGATGCACACTCAAAAAACTAGGTGGCAAGGCAAGCTCGTAAGCCACCTCTTCAATCATTTGAAGTACCTCAAACGGCCCAATATATCGAGGGCTCAACTTTCCCTTCTTCTCGAATCTCATAACACCCTTCATGGGCGAAACCTTAAGCAGCACCTTTTCCCCAACCATGAAAGCAACATCACGGACCGTCCTATCGGTATAACTCTTCTATATAGATTGCGTCGTGCGAAGCCTATCCTGAATCAATTTAACCTTATCTAAAGCATCCTGAACCAAGTAAGTACCCAATAGCCTAGCCTCACCCAGCTCAAACCAACCCACCAGAGATCAACACTGTTCCCATACAAAGCCTCATATAGAGCCATCTTAATTCTCGACTGGTAGCTGTTGTTATATGCGAATTCCGCGAACGGAAAAAACTGATCCCAAGAACCCCCAAAATCAATGACATAAGCGTGTAGCATGTCTTCTCATATCTGAATAGTGTGTTCCAACTGTCCGTCCATCTGAAGGTGAAATATTGTGCTCAACTAATCTTGTGTAAATTTAGAAAAAAATTTATTCTGACGCCCCGAAAGCCTCTGTTAATCTCACCTCGATGTGTGTGTGTATCCCGGGTGCGTAGCCGGGAAGCCTTTATGTGGAAATGTGTTAAGCAGTTGAATTTATGATAATTAATGGAATAAAATTGACTTTGGTTAATATTTTTGGTAAACAGACCCGGACCCGTGATTTGACGGTCCCGAAGGGTCCGTAGGAAAATATGGGACCTGGGCGTATGCCCGGAATTGAATTCCGAGGTCCCAAGTCCGAGAAATGAATTTTTAAAGAAAATTGTTTTCTGAAAATAATAAAGACTTTTGAAAATAAACTTTGATGTGAAATCTGTGTTACCGAGCCCATATTAATGTTCCGGAGCCCGGAACAGGTTCAATATGTGTTATGTGAGTTATTTGTAAAATTTGGTAAGAAACAGACTTGGTTTGACTTGTTTCGGATCAAAAATGAAAAATTTGATAGTTTATGAAGTTTGAGGAAATTATATGGATTCTTGAGTTTAATTCATTGTTTTGATATTATTTTGGTGGTTTAATTACTCGAATAAGTTCGTCGGATGATTTCGAAGGCGTGTGTATAATTGTTTTTGAGTCCCGAGGGCTCGGGTGAGTTTCGGGTAGGTGTCGGGGTGCAAAAGAGTTAGAAAATTCTGGTGTTCTGTTGTTTCTGATGTTCTGTGATTTACTCTCCGCGATCGCGGTGTAATTCAAGCGATCGCAATGTGCTTATGGCTGGGAGTTGGGAAATTATCCTACGCGAATGCAGGGCCTGGGTTACAATCGCGGAGCTTGGGGCAGTGCTCTACGCGATCGTGAAGGGCCACACGCGAACGCCTAGTGCAAATGTGGGCTGGGGGCTGGAGGCTATTTTTCCCACTGCGAACGCGACCCCCGTGTCGCGATCGCGATAGGCTGTGTTAGTATATTCTGCGATTGCAATCCCTTCTTCGCGATCGCGATGGTCTAGATCCAGTACTCTGCGCGATCGCAGGAGACCTGTCGCGATCGCGTAGGTCATTTTTTCCCAGCTATTTAAAATGTCCAAAACAGAATCCCATTACGGGATTTTCATATTTTTCACCATCTCCTTATTCTCCAAACCCCATAGCCAATTTCCAAGCTGCTCTTCCTCCATAACCACTTAGGTAAGTAATCTTAACTCTAATTTCTTCCATTTTCTTCATCAATCATTAGATTCTAGGCCTAAAAACATGGAATCAAGGGTAGAACTGGGGGTTTTGGGTAGAGTTAGGTGATCACGCTCAACTATGTCTTCTATAAAGACTAAACGGGCGTTGCAAATATATATTTGGGGTATTAAGCCTAAAGTCGATCCCACGAGGAATTGAACGTATCAATCGAGTTTATTAAATACTAAACTGGTGTTTAATCAAGTTTCTTAAGACTTTTAAATATCAATTTGTGTTATTTAACTAATTCTACTAACAAAATAATCAACTAGTAATTAATATAACAATTTAATGTAAACAATAATATTAAAGGTCTAAGGTTATGGTTTCCCCCGTTGGTGAATTCTTTCTCCGATACTTCTTATAGCTTAATTAATCATCTCTATCAATCATGAACTCTCTATCTACCATAAATCTCTCTCGAGTAATTATGATAATTTACTAGACGCACTCTCTCAAGTTACGCTAGCTAGATCGCAATACAGTTCACTTTAGATTGCACCCGAGGTATCGTTATCTCTAATCCAACCTCTAAACCCTCGGTTATGACTTTCGTCTATACTCTGGGAGTGGTGTTGTTCAAACAATTACCTAAATATGCACTCTCTCTCAAGTAGATACATACTAAATAGGCACAGCTAATTGATGGCCATTCAATTAACTACAATAAGAACGTAGTTGAACAAATAGAGAATAATCAATCAAAATATATTAATATCAAAAGAAATTCATCCCCAACGGGTTCTACCAAAACCCTAGATTAAAAACTTAGCTACTCATGTTTAAACGAAACAAAACTACAAACAATTGCATAATTGAAATATAAAGTAAGAAATACTAGATTGTAGAAATCGTGTTATTGCTCTTCAATGGAATTTTCTTCTTCTCTACTGTTGATCCACGAAAAT
>MDKJ01028464.1:0-13761 GCA_005239525.1 Nicotiana knightiana | reverse complement strand
TTGTGGGCTAGGATTTTAGCCGATTTAAGGTAAGTAACATTTCTAAATTTTGTTCTGAGGGTTTGAAATCGCGAACTATATGATATATGACTATAGTTAAGGTGACGCACATGCCAAGTGACGGGCGTGCGGGTGTGCACCGAGTGATTTTGTTGTCTGGCCCATCACATGGCGCCATCTAGTAGCTATTTCGGATTGATATCCGCACTTCTATTGATGTGGTTAATGTGAACATGCTAGAAATCATACTAAGTCAAATGCTAGGGCTTCACGGCAAAAATGCTGAGACCCGAGTGGTCGTATATTGCTGTCTCCTTATGTGTTTATTTGATTTTGTATATTCAGTCCTGTCATAGCATATCATTTCATGTCTCAGTCTCGGTAATTGTTGATTTTATATATTTATCATTGTTTCGGGCTAGTTCAGGCATCTATGAGCCCGTGTGAGCGATATTGAAGAGTAATGACTGAGTGACGTCGAGAGCCTATTATTGAGAGACAGTTATGAGATCGGACTGCACACCGCAATGATATTCTGATTATGTCTTCGTTAGCTTGTTATAGCTCTTGGGCTAATAGGAGTCCCTCCGGATTCTTTACACCCCAAGTGAGCGCATTGATATTTGAGGGATAGATCTTCCCTAGACATAGATCTTGTCCGAAGTTGATGATATGTGAGGGATGGATCGTCCCTGGACATGGATCTTGTCCGAGTGTACTATTCCGGGGATGGATATTCTCCGTAGGGCTGGATTGGCCTTTTCCCTCCGTACTGAATGACTACGGTCACCGGTGTTTATGCATATTCCAGGATGGATTTTCCCTAGGCCTGAGAGCAGATTACAGTACTGGGTGGACACCTGTGTGAGAGTTATGAGCACTACGTGCATTTCTACACTGTTTATACATTGGCATGTAGAGTATACTGATTCATCATGGGATACTGGACATCTCTGGAACATTTTGTTTTCTTCCTCTGATAAATTGTGAGCATGTCTAATTTTTGTACACTATCATATTTAATTGCTGAGATTTAGTCGTCACTACCTCTCAGCCCATAGTCTGGGTTCGTTACTTCTGACTTGGTGTACTCACGTTACCCCCTGCACCTTGTGTGAAGATTAAGGCACATCGGGACCCGGTAGTAGTTGCTAAGCTGTGGTCAGAGTTCCTTTGGAGGCATCGAGGTAGCAGCGGGCGATCGCAGCCTCGATTATCTTCTTCTGTATCTACCTATCATATTTTTTAATTCAGACAAATTTATGTCAGTTCTCTATTTTGATATTTTAATGTAGTAGCTCACGACTCGGTGACACTAGATATGTGATCGGGTTTTTTTTTTATTTATGTTATTAGTGATGTTCAACCGTTAAATGTTTTTATAAAAATCGAGACTCTTGCTGTAAAAATAATGATTTTTCCTGAAAACAACGTTTAGCAATGAAATGTGTGACATGCCTGATTTCACGATAGGCGCCATCACGACTGAGTATTTTGGGGTCGTGACACTTGGTCCACCCCGTATCGACTATTAAGTCGTGTATATTATTTGAAATCATATGATATTTCGTATTTTAGAGACTTATACTATATCTTGGACTGTATGCCATGTTTGGGGCCTTGTGTCGACATGTTTTGGACCTACAAGGGTGTTTTTACTACTATTCTGAAACTGTTTTTGATATAAAATATAATCTTAGTCATAATTCATACTTATTTATTGTTTATTCATGTTTATCACCCTATTTTCAAACAAATGAAAGATATGTTTTGGGTGAGTCCCCGTGATTTGTGGTGAGTTGCCCGAGTGTCTTGTGAGGGTGATGACTAAGAGATGCCGATATCCGGATTGTGAGGGTAGTGATGGATCGGGAAACATGCCGCAAAATTATATATATACATATATATATTGGATGGGGCTGCACACCGCGTCGAGATATATATTGGATCGGGTTGCACGTCGCAGCGGTATATATATTGGATCGGGCTGAACACCGCAACGATATAGCGCTTGGGCTGAAGGAGCCCCTCCGGAGTCTGTACACTCCCAGTGAGCGCAATCGACTATTTATGGATCGGGTTGCACGCTGCAACATTATATATATATATATATGGATCGGTATGCACGCCGCAACGATTATTATATGGCACCTATTGAGCGTGAGTGCTGGTTGACGAAGGATGAGTCACGAGTGACTGAGAGGCTTTCCCGAGATTCTATATATTGTGAATGACACTATGCCGAGGGGCTTATTTCCTATGAAACTAGTGTTTTCACTCTTCTTTACATATTTTCCTCTAAACGATAAATGTTGAACCAATGCTTTATATGAAATTTGGAAAGGGAAAACTGGAGTTTTAGGAAACTTTCGGGACGTAGATCCCTGACTTGATTTATTGTTTTCCACTGATGTTTATTTTATGAATTTTCATGATTATAAAAGCTTGTCACTGCACTCAAGTCCTTATTTATATTTGTTACTTACTGAGTTGGTGTACTCATGTTACTCCCTTCACCTTGTGTGCAGATCCAGGTGCCCGGATCGAGTGAGATTCGATTCTTCATCAGTGGAGCAATTGTCGGAGATTGTGAGGTAGCTGCACGGCGTTCGTAGCCCCACCCTTCTCCCTCTCATTTTGTTGATGTTTATATTTTTCATAGACTTGATAAATTAAGGAAACCAGGTTAGATTCTGTGTTTTATTAGATGCTCATGACGGTTGAATCCGGGTTTTGGGGATTTTTTTTAGTTGTTTTCATTACTTATCTACATTTGTGAAATATTAAGAGTGGAAGATTTCTGATAAATTGTGTTATTGATTTAAATAGAAAGTTCCTGGTCATACGTTCAGTAAATTGGTTATCCTAGTTCTACGATAGGCACCATCACGACCAGTGTAGATTTGGGGTCGTGATAAGTTGGTATCAGAGCCTAGGTTACATAGGACTCACCGGTCATGAGCAGGTTTAGTAGAGTCTGGCGGATCGGTATAGAAACGTCTGTACTTATCTTCGAGAGGCTACAGAACCCTTAGGAAAACTCTCATGTTGTTGAATTCTGTTTTGCGAATCTATTGATTCTAGAAACTAAACTTCAGTTGTTTCATTCTCTCACAGATGGTGAGGACACGCACTACCGATCAGGGTGACCAGACACCAACTAGACCAGGGAGAGCTCGAGTCCGTGGTAGAGGTAGGGGTGCATCCCGTGCGGCAGCCAAGGTAGAACCTGTGGATCCACCTATTGTTCAGGATCGGGTCCCCGTCACAGATGTTCCAGTGGGACCGGTTCAGGCACCGGCAGTGCCTATTGTGATCCCGAGTCTACAGGAAACCTTGGCCCAGATTTTGACTGCATGCACTAGTCTTGCTTAGGCAGTTGTTATCCCTACTTCAGCCGTTACTTCTCAAGTCGGGGAAGGTGCTCAGACTCCAGTTGCTCATACACCTGAGCAAGTTATTTAGGGGCTTCGGACCTCGGAGGCAGTTCCATTTCAGTCGATTGCACCGGCCCAGGATTTCATGGTTCTAGCTATGGCTAACGATGAGCAGCGTAGGTTGGAGAGATTTGAGAGGCTTCAGCCTCCGACTTTCAGTGGTGCTGAGGGCGAGGATGCCCATGGGTTCTTAGACAAGTGTCAGAGGATGATTCGCACAACAGGGATATTGGATACTAGTGGGGTCTCGTTTACCACCTTCTAGTTCTCAGGAGCTGCATTTACTTGGTGGGAGGCTTATGAGAGGCGTAGGCCCGTTGGTGCAGCGCTTCTTTCTTGGAAGCAGTTTTCCACTCTCTTCTTAGAGAAGTATGTTCCACAGTCCGCAGAGAGGAGCTGCGTCAGGGTGAGATGACGGTGTCATATTATGAGATGAGGTTTTCGGAGCTTGCCCGTCATGTTATTTGGTCAATCCCTACAGGGAGAGATAGGATATGGAGATTTGTAGATGTCCTCTCATATTAGCTTCGTATTCTTATGACTAGGGAGAGAGTGTCGGGTACTACATTTGAGCAGGTTATTGATATTACCCGAGAGATTGAGTCTGTTCGTCGCCAGGAGCGAGATGAGAGAGAGGCCAAGAGTCCTCAAGAATCAGGTAGCTTTGGTTGTGTTCCTTCAAGGGGGCAGTTCCAACACGGCAGGGGTCATCCATTCAGGCAGGCTCAGTTGGGCCGCTCAGGTTATCGTGGTAGACCCGCTGGTCTTGGTCATCACATTTCTCATCAGGGGCACCCATCATTCAGTGCTCTTCCAGCCTAGAGTTCATCTCGAGAACCACCGGTTCAGGGCTCATCTATGCCTGATTCTTCCAGAGTTTATCATGGTGCTAGGGGTTCCCTTCAGTCCCCGTCTCCAGCACCAGGGAGTTATTATAAGTGTGGAGAGTTTGGGCTTATGTGGAGGTAGTGTCCTCGTTTTTTTGGGGGTCCATCCCAACAGAGGGTTAAGCCCTCAACAACAGCTCCAGTTACTTCACCACCCACCTAGGTAGCGAGTGGTGGGCGTCAAGCAGCTAGAGGCCGCCTTAGAGGGGGAGGTCGATCTGGTGGAGGTCAGGCCCGTTTCTATGCACTTCTAGCAAGACTAGATACTATGACCTCAGATGCAGTGATTACATGTATTGTTTTAGTTTGTCACCAAGATGCTTAGGTCTTATTTGATCCTGGTTCCACGTATTCCTATGTTTCATCATATTTTGCCCATTTTCTGGATATGCCCCGCGAGTCATTAGTCACATACGTTCATGTGTCGACTCCGGTGGGCGATAATATTGTTGTGGACTGAGTGTATCGGTAATGTGTTATATCCATTTGGGGTTTGGAGACCCGAGTGGATCTGTTGTTGCTTAGCATGGTTGACTTTGATGTGATATTGGGCATGGATTGGCTATCTTCATGTCATGCTGTTCTAGATTGTCATGTTATGGCCGTAACCTTAGTGATGCCAGGGTGTCCGAGAGTCGAGCGGAGAGATTCTATTGATTATGTGCCTAGTAGGGTGATTTCATACCTGAAGGCTCAGCGTATGGTAGATAAAGGATGTCTGTCTTATTTGGATTTAGTCAGGGATGTCAGTACTGATACTCCCACTATCAATTCTATTCCTGTAGTCCGTGAGTATCCGGATGTGTTTCCTGCTGATTTTCCGGGCATGCCGCCCGACAGGGATATTGATTTTGGCATTGAGCTGGTGCTGGGAACTCAGCCTATTTCTATTCCACCGTATTGTATGGCACCAGTGGAGATGAAGGAATTGACGAAACAATTTCAGGAACTCCTAGAAAGGGGGTTCATCCGGCCTAGTGTGTCATCTTGGGGTGCACCAGTGTTGTTCGTGAAGAAGAAGGATGGTTCCATGAGAATGTGTATTGATTATAGGCAGCTGGACAAGGTTATAGTCAAGGATAAGTATCCTCTGCCTCGCATTGATGATTTGTTTGACCAGCTTCAGGGAGCGAGGGTGTTCTCTAAGACTGACTTCAGATCCGGGTACCATCAGCTGAAGATTCGAGATTCAGATGTTTACAAGACGGCTTTCAAGACCCGTTATAGCCACTATGAGTTTTTGGTGAAGTATTTTGGGCTAACCATTGTCCCAGCAGCATTCATGCATTTGATGAACAATGTATTTCAGCCATATTTGGATTCCTTTGTTATTGTGTTCATTGATGACATCCTGGTGTATTACCGTAGCCAAGAGGAGCATGCTCAGCATTTGAGGGTTGTATTACAGAGATTGAGGGAGGAGAAGCTTTATGCAAAGTTTTCCAAGTTTGAGTTTCGGCTAGGCTCAATAGCTTTCTTGAGACACGTGGCATCCAGCGAGGGTATTCAGGTTGAGCCAAAAAATATAGAGGCGGTGCAGAGTTGGCCCAGACCGTCCTCGGCTACAAAGATTAGGAGCTTCCTTGGTTTGGCGGGTTATTACCGTCGCTTTGTGGAGGGGTTTTCTTCTATTTATTCGCCCTTGACCAAATTAACTCAGAAGGGTGTTCTGTACAGGTGGTCAAACGAGTGTGAGGAGAGCTCCTAGAAGCTTAAAACAGCTTTGACCTCAGCTCTAGTGTTAGTATTGACATCAACTTCAGGTTCTTATACCGTGTATTGTGATTCCTCGAGGATAGGCATTGGTTGTGTTTTGATGCAGGAGGGTAGGGTGATTGCATATGCCTCGCTCCAGTTGAAGATTCATGAGAAGAATAACACGGTGCTTGATCTCGAGCTATCATCCATTATTCACTACTTGAAGATCTGGCATCATTATTTGTATGGGGTTCATTGTGAGGTTTTTACTGATCACCGTAGCCTGCAGCACTTCTTTAAGAACAAGGATCTGAATTTGCGTCAGAGGAGATGGTTGGAGCTTCTCAAGGACAATGATATTAATATTCTATAGCATCCGGGGAAGGCCAATGCAGTGGCCGATGCCTTGAGTCCCAGGGGAGAGAGTTTGGTGAGTCTACTATATCTTCCAAAAGTAGAGAGACCATTAGCACTTGATGTTCAGGCCTTAGCGGGCCAGTTGGTGAGGTTGGATCTATCGGAGCCCCGCCGGGTATTGGTTTGTTTAGCCTCCAGGTCGTCTCTTTATGACCGAATCAGAGAGTTTCAGTATGATGACCCACGCTTGCTCGTTTTTCAGGATAGGGTCCGGCGAGGTGATTCCAGAGATGTATTTACTGGCGATGATGGTGTTATGAGGAGGCAGGGTCGGATATGTGTGCCTAATGTAGATGGGCTTCGGGAGTTGACTCTTGAGGAGGCCCACAACTCGCGGTATTCCATCCATCCGAGTGTAGCAAAGATGTATCAGGATCTGAGGCACCATTGTTGGTGGAGGCGGATGAAGAAGGATATTGTTGGATTTATGTCTCGGTGTCTCAACTGTCGGCAGGTCAAGTACGAGCACCAGAGACCCGGTGGATTTCATCAGAGTTTGGTTATTCCTGAGTGGAAGTGGGAGCGGATCACCATGGATTTTGTATTCGGGATACCATGGACTTCGAGGAAGTTGGATATTATATAGGTTATTGTGGATCAGTTGACCAAGTCCACACACTTCATTCCAATTGGTACTACCTATTCTTTGGAGCGGTTAGCTGAGATTTACATCCGGGAGATTGTCCAGTTGCATGGTGTTCTAGTTTCGATCATTTCTGACAGAGGTACATAGTTCACATCTTAGTTTTGGAGGGTTGTGCAGAGAGAGTTTGGTACTCAGGTCGAGTTGAGCACAACATTTCATCCTCGGACGGACGGACAGTCAGAGCGCACTATTCAGATCTGGAGGACATGTTGCGTGCTTGTTTCATTGATTTCGGGGGTTCATGGGACCAGTTTCTTCCACTCGTGGAGTTTGCATATAATAACATTTATTAGTCGAGTATCCAGGTGGAGCTGTATGAGGCTTTATATGGTAGGAGATGTAGATCTCTGGTTGGTTGATTTGAGCTGGGTGAGGCTAGGCTATTGGGCACAGATTTGTTACATCATGCGCTGGATAAGGTGAAGCTGATTCAGGAACGGCATCGCATGACGCAGTCTAGGTAGAAGAGTTATGAGGACCGAGAGGTCCGGGATGAGTCTTTCATGATTGGAGAAAATTTACTTCTGAAGCTGTCACCCAGCTAGTCGTTCCGATAGTTTATATATGTTTTTCCCATTTCTCCTTCATTCTTGTATGGTTCAGCTCTTTTGTGTTGTGTTGGGTTGATTGGTTCGGGTTCGGAATAGTTTTGATGAGAAATGAGACACTTAGTCTCTTAGGATGGTGAGTTAGTTGGAAAAGTCAACTGAAAGTTGACTTATAGGTAAAGGATCTCGGAATGTGGATTTTGTGGCTAAGGTAGAGTCATTAGGTGATTTAGGACTTAGGAGTGCGTTCAGAATGTTATTCGAAGGTCCGGAGTAGAATTAGGCTTGAATTGGTGAAATTGAATTTTTGGCGATTTCCGGTCGGCAGTGGAAAAATTAGCTATCGGGGTCAGAATGGAATTCTGGAAGGTGGAACAGGTTTTTAGTGTCATTTGGGATGTGTGTGCAAATTTTCAGGTCATTCGGACGTGGTTTGGGTGGTTTCGGCATCGTTGGCGAATTTCTGAGATTTAGAAATCCTTAGGCTTGAATTTGGATTTGATTTGGTGTTTTGATGTTATCTTGAGTGTTCCGAGGGCCTCGGGATGAGTTTGGATGGTTATCGACATGATTTTTGGTAATTTGGAACTGCTGGTGTAAAGCTTTCTGGTTTTCCGCAGCTACGGAAAGGGGAGTCGCAGGTGCGTGGTCGCTGGTGCAGTCTGGGAGCCGCAGATGCGGAGTTTGAGGGCCAAGCTTTTTCCGCAGATGCGGAACCGTTGATTGCAGGTGCGGGCTTATGGACCGCAAATGCGAGGTTTGATGTTTAAGCGGAATTCCGCAGAAGCACACCTGGGACCGCGGGTGCGGCTAAAAGACAGCAGGTGCAGTTTCATCGGACAGAGAGTATAAATACCAATCTTCACAAAAATTGGGTTATTTCATCAAAGTTTGCATATGGATTTGAGATTGAGAGAGAGTTTTGAAGGGGGAAATCAAAAGAACTTCATGGAGGTAAGATTTTTGGACCTAAAACTCATTTCTATGGTATTATTTAACTGATTAGGGGTGAAATTTATATAAAATTAGTTAGTAAATTGGAGGTTTAAGGCTTGGGAATTGGATCCCTTAAAGTAAGGAATTGATGGGTCATTTGTGGTTGGATTTTGATGTATTTGGTATGTATGGACTTGGCACAACAAGTACAACATGAGTACAAAAACAACATGTACTCAGTAAGTCGCCCGCCTAACCTCAAAGAGCTACTGACGAGAGGTCAAATTAGACACTTACTAGGGTCCATCAATATAATATATGACAGAATATGATGAAATACAATAGATATGTAAGATGGTGAGCAACGCGTACATATCAAGTACAGAAATTGAGGTAATCGCTAAGAATAAATAACAATGTACACTTCTCTCTTTCCCAAATACATGTCAAGCCAAGACCAATAGAATAGTACCAAATAGTCATGCACACACAATGGTAAGACAACCGGCCGGAGCCATAAGATAGTCAACCTCTCTATGCACTGCCGAAGGATCGATCGGCCCGTCCCAAAAGTGCATCTCTCAACCTCTCTACGCACTGCCGAAGGATCGATCGACCCCTCCCAAAAGTTCGGCTCTCAATATCTCTATGCACTGCCGAAGGATTGATCGGCTCATCCCAAAACTGCATCTCTCAATCTCTCTACGCGCTGCCGAAGGATCGATCGGCCCGTCCCAAAAGTGCGGCTCTCAATATAATAATCCTCTATGTGCATTGCCGAGGGATCGACCGGCCGTCCCAAAGGTGCACCTCTCAATATAATACGGCTAGCCTGCTCGCGAATCATATATGCGACTCAGGTGCTCATAAAAATAAAGGCAGCAAAGGCAGCAAAACACATCAAGAACTCATGACTAGGGTAAAAATCCTCCTTCACCGAATATCAATCTCAGGTGACACTGAAGATAACACCAGCTTACTCTAAACTTTCAAATCACTTTGTATTGCTCTTCTGAGCTTATTACATTCTTATAAACATCGGACCTCAATCTCGATTTTTACTCCCAGCTACATACTGCTTCCCGCACCTAACATACCAACATGAGGTAACACAAGAATTCCATCATAACTTCCGAACTACCAATAGGGTGAACACTCCAACATATAGAAACTTTTTACTTGACTCAATTCAAGAGTACCATCTCAACAGACTAGTGAATTCCCAGTATCATCCAATCATGCAAATCCTTAAGTAGAAGTCAATACCACCATAACCCTTCCGGGGTCCGCCTACACCTGAAAGGCCGTAGCACTCAAATGCTCCCACATGAGATTCATTACGAAGGAACTGTTCACTCCTGCAATGTGCCCTTAACGCCGCATTCTTAACTTTTGAACTCACTAGGACCACTATTGAGAGTCACCCACTGTGACTGGCCCCAAATACAATCAACTCCAGGGCTTTCCTAGCACATGAACACCCTTTTCAATGAAACACGTGACTGAGTCACTAATATTACATCTCGCCTGTGCCTTAAGCATAAGTTCTGAATCTTCCAAGCCCAACCCTGGCCCGACAAGGCCAACTTTTGCACATATTCATCAAATCCCACGCATAATCACTATTTTACTCCTTTGCCTTAGCTAAAATAACTTGCCAACACGCCGACAATTCGCAACCCTATTAGAAGACAACCCTACAGCCCTAATGCAGATGGTAGGACTCCCCCACTTAGCCCGAAGCCACTCCTTGCACCACTCTAGACCCTGCTGAGACCCTTTCTCCTTTGATAACACGATCTCTGCTAACTGTATTCTTCAACACTTCTTCTCGATACTCTGACCCCACGCAACTGAAGAAACCATAGCACCGCCGAACCTAACACATTTCATCCGATCAATGACGAAGACTACACGTCACGTGTGCATATCCCACCTCACTTGAAGACACCCAGCCTTACTACTTTATCAACTCCAACCAGACCATCCAGAATCCAAATGCCTTTCCTCTGCCGAAACAAAAAAACCGAAATCTCGAAATCAAACTCTGAGAAAATCTCCCTTCAACCATTCGTCACCCCCAACGTACGGGCAAGCATTCTATCATCATATCAGCAGCACGCGACAATCAATAACAAACAACATCATCACCCGAGCAAGGCCTTAAGGCTGCCAGAAACACAGCTACTGAGCTGAAATAACACATTACCCTTTTGCAGGGCCATAACAACAACCACGACCATTTACACATTGAAGCATCTCGGATTACATTCGTAGCACCATTCCCATTCCTTAATTCCTAATCCATAGCAAGCGTTTCCCAATGCGTAAGACTGAGTAGGAATGAACATAGGCATAAGCCTAAAAGGAATCAACTCGCAAGATGAAGAATCAAGAAGGGAAGTACTCCTAACATCCCCGTAGCCTCTCGAAGATAGGTACAGACGTCTCGATACCGATCCGCAAGACTCTACTAGACTTGCTCATGACTCGTGAGACCTACGGGAACCTAGCGCTCTGATACCATGATATCACCACCTAAAATCCATAAGTCCGTGATGGCGCCGGACACAAGGTTAGGCAAGCCAAAACATTAATTAATTGAAATAACTTTCCAGTTTTAACATTTTTGAAATCGTTAGCTTTTCTTGCATTTCATAATCAAATAAATAAATTTTAGCAAAATTAAATACGACAACACGTCTACTCAGTTTAATGAAATAAATCCCAACACGTCCCCAGAACCTGATGTCACAAGTACATGAGCAATTTCTAAGAATTTTACAAATTTACAAAGACTATCCGAAATTCGACAAGACCAGGAAATTTAAAATGAAACAGATACAGTATGAAGGTGACTCTATCAGCTGCGAATCGCCTCCGGAATATGCAGCTCGCCTAAGTCTCTAAATCCTCCACGTTGCTATGAAAGTACCTGTGCAATAAAATGCACAACAAGTGCAGCATGAGTACAAAAATATGGTGTAATTAATAAGTCGCCCGCCTAACCTCAGGGAGGTAGTGACGAGAGGTCAAATTAGACACTTACTAGGGTCCGACAATATAATATATGACAGAATATGATGAAATACAATAGACATCTAAGACAGTGAGCAACGAGTACATATCAAGTACAGAAATCCAGGTAATCACTGAGAATAAACAACAATGTACACTTCCTTTTTTCCCAAATACATGCCAAGCCAATACCAATAGAATAGTACCAAATAGTCATGCGCACACAATGGTAAGACAACCGGCCTGAGTCATAAGATAGTCAACCTCTCTATGCACTGCTGAAGGATCGATCGGCCCGTCCCAAAAGTGCATCTCTCAACATCTCTACACACTTCTGAAGGATCGATCGGCTTGTCCCAAAAGTGCGGCTCTCAATCTCTCTATGGACTGCCGAAGGATCGATCGGCCCGTCCAAAAAGTTCATCTCTCAATCTCTCTATGCACTGCCGAAGGACCGATCGGCCCGTCCCAAAAGTGCGGCTCTCAATAAAATAATCCTCTCCGTGCACTGCCGAGGGATCGACCGGCCCGTCCCAAAAGTGCACGTTTCAATATAATATGGCTAGCTTGCTCGCGAATCATACATGCGACTCAGGTTCTCATAAGAATAGATACACAAATACAGGGTCTTTCTGCTCGCGAATCACTCAAGGGACTGAGGCACCCAAAGTTACACATATCCACATAATAAATTCGTATTTTATCAAGAAAACTATTTTTCTCAGGAAAATGGTAAAGTCTTTATTCAAAGAAACATGAAATATAGGTTTTGAAATCTTTGTTTTTGAAACTTATTTGTCCAATTTAGTAACACTCCATACTACAACCCAGTCCAGGTACACATATATTCACAACGGAAATAATTCTCTTTTTAGAAGGTTAAAAATATGAACTCTAGTTGTCTTTTAAACTTTCAATCACGTTTTCGGTCATATTAGCAGTTTAATATTGCAAGCAGGGTTACTAGTACAAACATAAAGTATGCTAGTGGGTTCTAGGCTACCCGGACATGGCATAATAGTAGCTACGCACGGACTCCCGTGACCTCGTGCGTACGTAGCCCCATAAATAATATCATATATTAATCTAGTTCACCTATGGGGACAATTTCCCCCTCACAAAGTTAGAAAGGAGACTTACCTCGCTCTGAAATTCTATAAACGACCTCCAAGCCTTCCCGACGACTCCAATCGATGCACAACGCTTCAAAACTACCCAAATGATGATAAACCAATGAAAATATACTCAATTGTTTGCTAAAAATTTAGATTATATAATTTCCCAACGCCGCTTAGTGAAATGACCAAAATGCCCTCGAGCCAACGTGCCCGGATTCCGAGATTTCTCGAACATAAACTCTACCCATAGCTTTACTAGCTCAAATATACAATTTACTCCTAATTTCATGCTCAAGTTCGTGGTAAAATCCAATTTTCATCAATTCTAGGTTTCCTTGCAATTTTCCAACATTTTCCCAATTTCTCATATCAAATTTATGTAATAAATCTTGTATTTAACTTGGAAATAAGTAGAAACAACTTACCTTTGATGCTTGATGAAATCCCCCTTGAAATGCTCTCCAAAATCATCCAAGCCAAATGAAAGAAAACGAAAGAAATGGCAAAAAATCGGGTTTAAAGAATCTGCCCATGCTTCATCTAATTGTACCTTGCACTTGCGTTGTGCAGGTTGTACATCTTATTATAATTTTTTCTTGTTGAACACCTTCTGTTAAAACACCCATACCGTCTTGTAGGAATATCAAAATGACAAACGGTTTGAAGATTTAGAAACTAGACTTGAAGATATTTAATTTGATAGGTTGTACACCATATACGTCTTTATATATTCCGAGATATGAGCTTCTAAAGTCAGCTCAATGCATCAGAAAATTCTGGCGGAACTACTCCACAAGCCATCTTCAGTCGGTCATAACCTTTCGCACAAAACTCCAAATGACAAATGGTTTAATATTCTGAAAACTAGACTTCACGGTCTACAACTTTTATGTTTTGAAAATTTTGAGATTACTTATAGATTCTTACTTATATGCTTTCAAAGTTAGCTCGTCGATGCATAAATTGCTGTTGAAAAGTGCAGCAGATATTTCTGCAATTTTTCCTTCGTTTTCTTGTCCGAAATTTATTCCGTTAACCTTTCGAAATCCACCCGAG
>ML379921.1:540-37439 GCA_005239525.1 Nicotiana knightiana | reverse complement strand
TGGCTTGCCTGACTCCGGTGTTGGGCGCCATCACGACCTGTGTTGGGTTTTGGGTCGTGACAATAGTGATTGTGTTATTGTAACGATATTTGTCATGATGATACAGTCCTGCATCCAAAGAAATATTTGTAAGTTTTGCGGGGGAAGGTTGGTTCGTGCCTTCGTCTGCTTGACTTGCTCCGTTCTGTCTGAAGATCCTGTCCAAGCTATTTGGGTAGCATTTGCTAAAGCAAAGTTTCCTTTTTCAAAAGTATGCGTGCATAATTTTCAAAAGACATAGTAGTATATAGTTTAGAAATTAGTTAGATGAACCAGTAACTGTGACATAATCAGAGACATTGAGACTTCTTCTGGTAGAATTTTGAGGGTCCTCCTCAAAATTCTGCCCCAGTTAACTAGATGACCTTTCTGGCTGCTCCATATACTGCGATTAGCTGAACTTGCTTCGAAATTTTGATGGTCCTCCTCAAAATTCTGCCCCAGTTTCTGATTGTGGGGGAAATAGAAAATTTTATTGAATTGTGACCGAACCCACAGGGCTACCTACGTATCCCCTCTTAAACGGGAATCAGGTCGAGCGTAGTTCAATTTCTCCCAAATTGACTATCTCGGTCTCGTCCAGGTTGGACTTGGGCTTGTTCTCAAAATTCTCTACTTCTCTGACGATCTCTTCAGGTATTGCATCCTCTTCTTCTATTTCTTCTAAATTACTGTCCTTTTGTTGCGTTGTCTCATTACATGTCACAGTCATCGGTTCATCAAGATAAGAAATAGTAACGCTGTAGGGATAAAGATATGAAAGAAAAATAGTAATAATAAAACATCAAGCCATTTAAAATGTTAAACAAAATGATTTTCAATAACTCAAATAACGTTTTTGGAACATTGAAAAATATTATTTAAGACAAGAAAAAATGCAAAAGTGAAAATCATTTTTTTAGAAAAGTAAACAATGTTATTCAACCTTGCTACCCCGGGACTCGTTGGGCCCTTGATGGTCTAACAGTCTAGTTCTTGAGGAATGCTCCTCTCTCCACAACTTGGATGGTAGGGCCTTCCTCCTCTTCCTCCTCCTCCTCCTCCTCCTCGACGATCACACAACAGTCCATATCATCATCTTCCAAGAACAAATTCCTCAATGATGCCAATGCTTCTTCTTCCTCTGATCCCCATATGATATCGGCCTGATGGAAGGTCTGACTCAAGTGCGGCACAGGTTGCTCAAGAGGGTAGTATGGGCCACGCCATGGTGGCGACCAATTCCGATATTCCTGCCATGTATACTGATATCTGAGCCTGAAGGTTGTGCCATGGCGCTTCAGTTGTACTGGTTTGGAGATACCTTGAAGATTTTTACCAAGCCCCTTACCAGGTTTATACTCTGCCCATGCCAGTATACTCTCTATTTTGCTACTCCACCATTTATCCTTTTCAATCGCGTTAACATGCTCGATGTGATGGTAGGTTTCTCCACCTAACTTCCTTCTGTTTTCTACCACCGGAACAGTCTAACTGGTGTAAATGGGGTTGCTCCCATCTCCATGGATGATCACTTCTTGATGGTTCCACTCAAATTTTACCGCTTGGTGCAAAGTGGATGCGACAGCTCCAGCGGCATATATCCAAGGTCGTCCCAGCAACAGATTGTAGGAGGCGAATATGTCTAGCACCTGGAATTCAACATCGAACCAGGTAGGACCTATTTGCAAGCATAGGTTAGTTTCTCCGATTGTGGCCCTTTGAGACCCATCGAACGCTTTCACATTCGTAGTCCCTGCTCGTATCTCATGAAAACCCTTGCTCAACCTCTTCAGAGTTGTCAACGGGCAAATGTTGAGGCTGGATCCTCCATCTATCAAAACTCTGGCGATGAACTTGTCTTCACATTGCACTGTGATGTGCAGTGCCCTGTTGTGACTTAACCCTTCAGGTAGCAGCTCGTCCTCATGGAAAGTGATCTTGTGGTTTTCTAGCACCTGCCACCATATTGGCCATTTCTCCACTAGTGATTTTGTTTGGAACATATGCTTCATTCAACACCTTCATCAGAGCATTCCTGTGTGCTTCAGAATTTTGTAATAATGACAGGATGGATATCTGGGCGGAATTCTTGTTCAGATGATCAAAGACAGAGTACTCCCTTGCCTGTACCTTCCTCCAGAGGTCATCTGGACCATTCTCAATAACGGGCGGTTTGTTAGAAGCTTGGTTACTGGTTTCTCCTAAATGTTCAGGTGTATAAACCTTTCCTGTTCTGGTCATTCATTGTGCAATGCCGAATTCTTCCATCTTTGACTTTTCCTTTCTTCTAGCCTCGTCCACATAATCCTAAGGTACAACATTGGAACTGAAGGGTGGTGTGGATGCCACCGTTACAGTGAAAAGTGTGGCCACCTCCACTTCAAATGGAGTGAGTGTTGTTGCAGGTGGTGTTACTTCTACTTCTAAAGGAACCGATGCGGCTACCTCGACTTCAACTTGTGGTTGTACCTGCACCACAATGGGATTGAGTGTGACTGCAGGTTTCTTAGGATCATCACTTTCTCGAATAAGCCCGATTGATCCCTCGGGATCCCACTCTTCATCAGTTTCTATCACATTGACCCCTCCACCCCTATGATCTGGGAGAGGATTGTTGCGGACATTGGGTGCAGCTTCCTTCGCCTGTATGACCTTATTATCAGTCAGTGTTTGGATCTTGTCTTTCAAGGTGCGGCATTCGTCAAGAGTGTGTCCCTTCATGCCGGAATGATATGCACATGTCTTGTTTGGATTGACCCATTGAGATGAATTCTCCATTGTCACAGCGGTAATAGTGGTGAAATATCCAGCGGCTTTCAACCTTTCGTACAACTGGTCGATGGGTTCAGCAATGGCGGTGTACTGTTTGGGTGGTTTGCGGTCAAAATTAGGCCTGGGTTTTTGGTAGTTTGGACAAGTAGGAGGTGACTGATAATAGGATGGTTGGGTATTATAGGTGTGGTAGGTGGTAGCAGGTTGGGAATATCTGGGAGGTGATGGTTGGTATATGGATAGAGGTGTTTGGTATACAAACGGAGTTTTCGGGCCTTGGGCAACCATTACTGTTCCCACTTCTTTCTTTTTCGATATGCCGCCCAATTGTAATGCTTTGTTCGTGGCCTGCAATGCCTCAAAATTCGTCACCATTCCACTTTTAATACCTTCCTCGATTCTTTCTCCGAGCTTGATGATATCGGAGAACTTATGATTCTCAATAACCATTAGATTTTTGTAATATTGCGGATCCTGTGCCCTGACAAAGAACTTGTTCATTTGATCCTCATCTAACGTTGGCCTGACCTTCGCTGCTTCTGACCTCCACCGAGTAGCATACTCGCGGAAGGTCTCAGTTGGCTTCTTCTTGAGGTTCTGGATATAGAAAACATCCGGTGCATTCTCTGTGTTGAATCTGAACCTGTCCATGAAATCTGACGCCATGCTCACCCAATTAGCCCATTTCTTGGGATTCTGGATTATGTACCAAGATAGTGCATCTCTAGTAAGGCTTCTCATAAACAGCTTCATGCAAATCCTTTCGTCTTTTCCAACCCCCACGAGCTTGTCACAGTAAGTTCTCAAATGAACCTTGGGGTCGCCCGTTCCATCAAACATTTCGAACTTGGGAGGTTTGTAACCTTCCGGCAGTTCCACATCCGGCTGTATGTACAAATCCTCGTAATTCAGACCTTCAATCCCTTTGCCTCCTTCAACACCCTGAACTCGGCTCATTAGTTTCTTGAGCTCCTCAGCCATATTCTTGATGAGCAGGTCCTTCTCGGCAAATTCTGGTGTATAGGAGATTGGTTGAGTGGAGTGAGGTAAGTTTTCTACGTATATAGGGTTGTTCTTGTGAATTCTAGGAGTTTGGGTGTAGTGGTGATCATTGGTGGAATTCTGGGGTTCGGGGATAGGTTGCGGTGTGTTCTGAGGAGTGTGATAGGTGGTTTGTGGGTATTGAGTAGGGAGATGCTGATTTTGAGGAGGGGTTGTATACTGGTGAGTTGTGGGAGGATTCTGCGGGCGTTTGTTGGGTGTATTCTGAGGTGGTGCAGAGTTCTGGGTGTCTGGGACATTCAATGTGAGGGAGAGATTTGCCAAGTTACGGACCTGCTCAAGATCACCCTGTAGTTCAAGTATCTTCTGCTCAAGCCGTAAAACCAAATCATTTGGGGCCTGAGTGCCCCGAGCATCAGAAGTTTCCACATTCTCAACATGTGCAGTGTTGCCGTTCATATCATCCATTTTAGCTTTCCCTTTTCCTTTCATTACACTTGGAGGAGGAGAAGGTGAAGGGCCTCTAGATCTGGTATGATAAGCTGATGATGCCACTATATGTGAACCAATCTTGGGGAATGGAAATAATCAAAAAGGAAAGGAAAACAAAAGGTAACCAAGTCAGTAAGGGTTCCAAAAAGAGTATTTGCAATTTCTAAACACATAGTGCGGGGAATGAAATTCACATCCTAATTTGGGAGCCTCATTGTGCTCGAGGCAGGCCTAGCGACAAGTTTATTTGGAGAACTTCAGTGCCAATAATTTCTTCATTTCATTAATGTAAAAGAAGATGAATCTAAAACGACACTAAACAAGATAAGCCATTAATGGCACTTGGCCTTATTACATTTGAAAAAGCAGATAAACCTAATCTACTTGGTCCTAGAAGGACCTTCCCCAGGCTTGATCTTCTTGGCTCCATCGATTAGGTTCCCCAGGTCGCACATGCCCAACAACAGGTATACCCTTTCTAGATGTCCTCTTTTGCTTCCCTCAGCATTCTGGCAGTTGGCGACTCTCTTCCTCGTCTTCTCCTCCAGCTCCATCAGACCCTGTTGTAGATATTCCAGCCTTTCATTAGACTTGATAGCCATTTCCCTCCATTCATTGATCAGTTCCATATCAGTCTTTTGTTGCTCCAGATGCTCGGAATCGGACTCATGAACCCTTTTGCGCAATTTATTGTATTTCACTTGGGCTTCAGCAACTTTGTCTATGACCATATTTCCCCGACCGATTCCCGACTCAACTATCCCTGCTATGTTGTCTTCCAACCACGATAGGTAAAAGCGTACATGCCCTGCGTGATAACTGTCTGGCTCAATGTGTCCCTTTCTACAATAATCTTTAGCTTCCACATATGCTGAGCTTCACATTTGTACGGGATGTCGTCATCCTGAAAATCTGCCATGTAATGACTCATTTTAGAAACTCGCCATATGACTTGCTTCCTGCATGCCTATCTCATAACCCTAATGGGAACATAAGGGTATATGCCCCTTAACCCGATCAACACCAAGTGTGGAGCGTCCCTAGATTGATGGTGAACTCACTGGTAGGGAACCATTCGAACATCCATTGAACCTGGTCCTCAGTTAAATTGTCGAAAAATTGCACCCATTCTGTAGCATTCTCCTGTTGAGCAAACCTGTCTGGTATGAAGGTCATTCTCTTAGGGTGATGAAAGGCTATGTGATCATTCCACGGCCTTCGTGGAAACTCTTGGCGGTATCGACCTCTCTGGAGGTGTTCTAACAACCAAACTTGTAGCAGCAGATTACAACCCTCGAAGTATTTGAACCCCTTCTGGCAGCGATCCAAGGCCCGATATATGTATGCTATAATCATAGGGACGATAGTATATGTTTGCCCCTCGATTCCTTCCATTAAAATATTAGTTACCATGGCCAGTCTAGTGTGAATCCTGTCTCCTTTGCTTGGAAACACTATCATACCCAGTAAGCATGCGACGAACACAAAAACCCTACAGTGAGTCCAACCCAGGGAGGTGATGGAAAATTCGTCACGAAAGGTACGATAGGATTTTCTATGACCATATCGTTCATAGAGGTAGTCAAAGGTTATGTAGGACTTCTTCAGGCACTCAAAATTGTCGTTCCTTTTCAAACCCATCATTTTTAGAAACCCCCTAGTGGTATGATTCTCCGGTACCAATAAACCAGGACTGTCCCAAGGTAATCCAGCGAATCCCCTATCTCTTCCAAGAGAGGGGTCATTTCTATGCCAAAATGGAACACGGACCTTTCTCCCTCCCAGAACATAGTGGACGCTTCGATCAACATATTGTTTGGTTGGATGTCCAATAAAGAGGGTAAATTTCTGAGGACCCTTTTCACATGGTCTTTGTCGCTTGGCGAAAGGTTCTCCCACCAATCCAGCAACAATGGTGGTATTCTGTGGATCATGATGAACCTTGGGACTTCGTGCCCCATTTTCCAGCAAAACAAATAAGGTTAGACCCTTTCCCCATCCATATTCGACTACTTATACATCAGTGATTAGTATATTGGCACTTATTTCTCCAAATTAATTAACAGATTGTGGTTGCATCTGTTGGGATTATGGAAACCCCGGTGGACTTTTGGACAAGGCTTTTCCTAAAGGGTTATTATGTGGACAACATATTAACCCTGGCTAGGTTTGACCATGATGCATGTACAATAAATCAGAGTAAGGTTTCTATAGAGGTCTAGACTGGTACCCTCAAGCGGACAACTTGAGGGGGAAAGGCACGGAACCTTCGACTGCACCGCTGATCGACTAGTTTTACCGCGAATAAGCCTTTCCGAATTCAAAGGGATAATATATAGGAAGAGCGCAAACACTCATCAAGCGTTGCTATGGTATTGATTACGCACGAGTGGAATATGATGTTGAGCATGATTTATGCAACAGAAAATAGCACGTTGTCACATATTTGCACGTTAAAAATAATAAATGTTGTATTTAATAATTGAAAAGGCGTTTAAAAAAAAAAAAAGAAAACAAAGAGACAAGTCAGTTTCCATAATAAAGAGTAATAAAACAAGAAAGAGAAATCATAAAGGCTTACAAAATAGGCAAATAAATTCACATAAAGTGGGAAAGGGTGTGCAAGTATTAACAGAATAAAGCATGCTTAAAGACTAATTCAAAAATCAAATTCGTTATGGTAAGAGTCTAGATATATCCTCAGCAGAGTCGCATGTTGTCGCGCCCCCTTTTTTCTCGCGAAATCAGGTTTCAACATTTCTGAAACAACTCCCTTCCTTTTGGGATGGGATATGGGATTTGAAGAGTCGCCACCTAACGGATTAGGTGCGTTAGGGCACCTAGAGTAATTAACTCATGAAACTAGTTTGCAACACCAGAGATCGGGTAAGGGTTCGAAATTACCTTGAGGGGAAGGTGTTAGGCACCCCTCGAGGTCCACAACGGTGGGTTCCAGCCGAACTTAATTAAGCGAATTAGTCTTTAAAGGAAAATAAAGTGTCACGTCCCAAATTTTTCTCCATTGGGTATCGTGATGGCACCTAGTCTTAAGGACTAGGTAAGCCTAATATTCATGGAATAACAACAATAATAAAAAGAATCTAATATTTTTCTGAAATAAGTAATTCTTCACACATTTTATATTCCCAAAACCCGGAAGTACAAGTCATAAGCTTTAAAGAAATTACACTAAACTCCTAAAAATACCACTGTTCAGAAATAAGTACAACAGTGCAAACAGAAATATAAGATGGTGACTCCGAAACCGCGAACGCTGAAGCGGTTTTACCTTGAGTCTCCACAACAGCAACTGCGCTACTGACAATCAATCGGCCGGCTATGAGAAAACCTGGAATCTGCACAAAAATGTGCAGAAGAGTAGTATGAGCACACCACAGCGGTGCCCAATAAGTATCAAGACTAATCTCGGTGAAGTAGTGACGAGGACTAGTCAAGACATCCACTAAGTATCAAGACTAATCACGTGCCAATTGGGTCATTTCCACCCATATGGTAAGCACAACAAGAGTATATATACTTGACAACGACAAGGAGCCCTAAATCCATTAGTAGTACTTAACTACGTGTATGCTTGTGCAGGTGTCCTAAGATGATTTTCAACAACCAATAAACATGAGGGAAGAAAAAGGGAAACACATACATTTTCATCTCACAAGTTTCCACGCGAATAAACTCACACAGTAAGTGTTCCAGTACACAATATCAACAATAAGGAATGCCCCCAGGCTAACACAAGTATCACAAACAATCCCTGACATATCCCACCTTGTCTCGCCACATGCGCAACCCTCGATCTCATATACCGCCTTATCACGCTGCATGTGCAATATCAATAGTAAACACGGCACGCCAAAAACCTCGTACAAATCCCCATATCAACAATCGCACGGCAGAAACCTTGTGCATCACCACAACAAGTACAACAACAACAATGGCAACGGTTCAAGATACAAATAATACATCAACTCAAGAACCTTCTATCACAAGATAGGCAGAACCNCACGGAAGAAACCTCATGCATCACCACAACAAGTACAACAACAACAATGGAAACAATTCAAGATACAATAAATACATCAACTCAAGAACCTTCTATCACAATATAGGCAAAACTAGTTCACGAGAAATAAACATAATAAGGAAAGCTAGGCATATTAAGAATCACTCAATAAGGAATGAAAATAGCATGTAACAGCTGCACCTAATTACACGGGTTAACAACAAGAAATCAACACAAATCCGATAACTCTATTTGCGGGCAAGTAACTAAGGTATAGTCTATCCAAACTTCCTTTAAGGTCGGTAGTTTCAAGGGTATTCAACAATTTCATTTAAGGACAAGCAACGTGAAAATATTCATAACCTCAGTCAAGACCAAACCATTCTAGAATGATATGAAGATAATTAAAATTAGAGATAAACAATTAAGAAGACATAGCATGACAGAAAAAGGGAAAAAAATCTTCAGATAATTCAATTAGGAGTCAAATAGGCAATAGGAGTAAATCCAAAAGTAAGAACTTCCACATTTAAGAAAATAAAGATGACACTAGAAATTAGGAAATTCAATAATGCTAAGGACAATTCATACTCGACGAACATAAGGACCTAAGATTCCTAAAGGGGCAACTTTTCACAAATAAGTCTGAGCACGCACTCGTCACCCCGCGTACACGGACTACAATCAACATAGAAGACTCAAATCCTAAGGGGTAATTCCCCCACACAAGGTTAGGCAAGATACTTACCTCGAAGACGACAATCCGGTACTTAAAAAATGGACTCCTCGGGTGAAAAGACCTCCGGACGGCTCAAAATCAACTAAAACAACTTCAAAATACACATAAAACGTATAGGAACTATTCCAAGTAATAAAGTTTTAATTTTTAAAAAAATATAAAAATTGACCCAAAAGTCGACCCCCGAGCCCGCACCTCGGAACCCATCAAATTTTACAAAATCCGAATACCCATTTCGTTACGAGTTCAGCCATACAAAATTTATCGAATTCCGATATTATTTGATCCCTCAAATCACGATTTTTCATTTTAGAAGTTTTCTTTCAAAACCAACACTTTCTCAACTCAAAACACAAATTAAATTATGAAAATAAATATAAAATCATGGAATATATTTAATTCTAGTTGAAGAACACTTACCTAATCGAATTGTGTGAAAACCCCCTCAAAAATCGCCAAGAACCGAGCTCTAGAAGTCAAAACGTGATAAAATGGTGAAACCTTCGATTTTGAAGATATAAACGGTCTGCCCAGGTATTTTGTTCAATGTGATCGCGGACGAGGAGATGCGATCGCATAGAAGGAAGGATGGTCGTTGGTGAAATTGCACTACGCGATCGCGTGCACCACTGTGCGATCGCAGAAGAAGGGGAGGGGAAGTATGTGCGAACGCGGGGCATAGTTTGTGATCGCATAGAAGGAACAGGTTCTGGATCGAGCCAGTCTCTCTACTGTGCGATCGAGAAGGGCGAATGCGAATAATAAAATGGCTATAGCTATGCAATCACAGACCAGTTATTGCGAGCACGATGAAAGAAAAATGGGCGGGTTCATGGCAACACTATGCGATCGTGACTACTACTATGCGATCGCATAGAAGGAAACTAGAAACAGCATCAGCAGTGCAAAAGGAGGGAAAATTGACCCGAAGCCTATCCGAAACACACCCGGGACCCCCGGGACCCTGTCCAAACACACAGACAAGTCATATAACCTAACATGGACTTGCTCGAGGTTTCAAATCACATAAAACAACACCAAAACGACGAATCAAACCAAAAATCAAACTTATGAATTTTCAAATCTTCAATTATCAAAACTCGTGCCGAAACCTATCAACTCAACCCGGAATGATGCCAAATTTTGTATACAAGTCATAAATGACACAACGGACCTATAGCCACTCTCGAAATTCCATTCCGAGCCCGATATCAAAATTTCACCTATCGGCCGAAATCGCCGAAATACTTTCGCTGAATTACCTCAAATTACTCTACGGATCTTCAAAACCAATTCTGAACGTGCGCCTAAGTCCAAAATCATCATACGAAGTTGTTGGCATTACCTAAAACTCATTTCGAATCCGTTTACTCAAAAGTCAAACCTCTGGTCAACTTCCATCACTTAAGCTTCAGAAATAGAAAAAAAAATTTCCTTCCAATTCGACTCCGGATTATCCGGTAACTGAATCCAACTATGCACGCAGGTCGATATACACAAAGTGAAGATGTTCAAGACCTTATTCCACCAAACGGAGCTTAATTTCTCAAAACGAGCGGTTGTGTCGTTACATAAAGCAGTTTAGACAACTATTATTTTAAACAGGAATTAAAGGGGTCTTAAGTTTTTTAGCCTATATGATCATTTCCATGCAATACTTGGTAACTTTCCCCAGGTGGGGTGCTAGACATAGTATTAGAGCACAGGTCATCATCTCCTTTACTACCAAATTACTATATTTCAGTTGTTACTTAAGCATTCTAGTAGCTTCTAACTCGTGCCTTATGCGTGCACTACTCGTCCCTTTCCTATGGTCCTGGAGGTGTTTAGGACCTCTATTTGAGGTGGTTCTAGACTGACCTAGGTTGCTGAAAATGAGAAAAATCTAGGCGACAAGAAAAATTCAAATAGGACTATCACAGGAGAGAAATTAAAGGCTCATGTTAACCTCCACAAATAGTCAACAAATGCACGCAGTTCAATCAGCAAATTTCATTAATTTAGGATCCTATAGGCAGGATATCTAGATGAGCAGAAACAAAATGTAGAGAAGCAGTTTGTTTAAGGCGAGCATCGAGACCTATCAATTTGCCTACTGATTTTGATTAAGTTCTGAATCTGGGCAAATTTCAAGCAGCATGAGATCACAGTTTTAGGCCCAGAATTCTTAATAAACCTACAGGTTTGCCTAAGTGATAACCAGAACAGAATCCTATAGGCATGGTATCTACAACTGTTAATTAGAGACCTGTAACAACGAGTTACTGATTTTAACAGACATGTTTTAATCTCTTTAGATCTTATAGGCATGTTTTCTACTTTGGAAGAATTAATTAACTCCTATAGGCATGATTTCTAAGTGTTGAAACTGATTACAAGCATGATTTCTAAACTTACAATTGATTTACCCTATAGGCATGATATCTATTAGTTTAAATCCTATAGACATGATTTCTAGGTTTTGAAACTGGTTCCTTTTATTCATGTAGGCATGGTATCTAAGTTGAAACTGATTTTTTTATTTCCTATAGGCATGATATCTATTGACCACATTGGGCAGAATTTTTAAAGCAAATTTCCAGGAAAGTTTATTAGCTCAAACAAATAGAATCCTATATACATGACCACTAACGCACATTGAGATTGGAAATATGTGTAGATCCTAAGAACATGGATTCTAATGCAGAATTACCAAAATACCTATAGAAAGTGTCTCTAATATGCATGATCACAAACAGTCAAGAAAAAACATCCTATAGGCAGAATTTCTAAACGATTAATAACACTCACACTATCAACACAGTAACCATATAGACAGGATTTCTACCCGAGTTTTGAACAAAGATATATAAAAATGCCCCTAGCTTTTACTAATAACCCCAGATCTGTTATTATAGAGATTATTACATTATTAAAGCCCAATATGAAATTAATTTCATAATATTATCCATTACACTATAGGGAGCCTTAGCAGACCCAATATTAACCTGGAAACCAGGCCTTCAAGCAAAGCAAGTCTGAAGCATAATGGGATCCATCCATGGCACATAAAATTAGGTTTTTAATTTGTCAAAGTTCCCAAGGGCCTCAGAGACCCCGAGAAATGCTCACACCAGAACCTCACTTAGAAAACAGTTCATTAAAGATTAGAAGACCAACCCCAATGTGTCAGAGTTCGGAGGAGTCTCAAGGACCCTAGGCAGTGCTCACATTGGGGGTGATAGGAACCTAGATAACTAAGAGTAGCAATTTGAAAATAGTATATGAAGGGTAGGGGGAAAGTTTTAGAAAACAATTTGATTTTTAGAAGCAAATAAGTTCAGACCACATGGTAGCAAATAGAGCTGAGCCAAGAACTAAACAGAGCACATGGTCTAAACAGACTAGTACTTATTCAACTAAGTACTTATACCAGTATTCAAAGTGATTCACAAAGAGCAAGGGCACTTAGATTAACAAACAGAATTGGCTACACATGTTTGCAGGGCAGGGAACATACAACTGATTATACAGAGTTTCACATTATTAAAGATAACCTAATTAGCTTTGTCACTAAGTGAAATCATATAGGCATGTATTAAACAGAAAACATGCTGAAGTTTGAAATAACTAACCAAACAAACACATAGAACAGGATAGGGTAGTAGGAACTAGAGCATACTAGTTTCAGAGAGAGGTAAACAGACATCATAGATCAGGCAGAAACATGCTAAGGTTGAAATAAACATGCAGAACAGAACAAGATAACAAGAATTATGATGTAGCAGTTGAGAAAGAAACAGACAGGAATCATGTATCAAACAGAAACAGGTTGAGGTTGAAATAAACTAATCACATAACATATAGAATAGAAATAGGTTAACACATACCAGTTAGGAAGAAAGTAGACAGGAATGTAATGACAGTTTGGATCCAAAGAGTTTAGCCTTGGCTTCCAACCGGCTAAACAGTGCAGAAACCAGAGTAGCAGCACAAAGAGAGTTTTTTAAGGAAAAACAGAGATCTTTTTTAAGTTGTGAAGTGAAGAAAGTGTGAGAGTGTGTAAGTGTGAGTGTAAGTCTGTAAGCGTGAGCTTGTAAGCGTGTGTGTATGTCCATGAAATTAGAACAATGAAAGGTTTTTATAGCATACAGTAGGGTAAAACTAAATAAGGTAAGGTATGCAAAATCAATCAATTAATTAGGGTTAACGGGAATCAATTAACAGTAAGTATAACTTAAATTAAGGAGCATCTTTCACGGAATAAATCAACAGACAAGATTATGGCTAAATAAGGTAAGTAGTAAATCCAAAGATCACTTATAGGTAGGTTATAGTAATCAAAGCACAGAAATCAAGTTAGCAAGAGAATTAAGGCAAGTAGTGCGAATTAGGAATCGCACATAAGGAAAGAATAGGTAAAAATCTGTCAAGGAGATATTAGTTTTAAAAAGAAAGCACAATTTTCGAACCCTAATTAAGAAAGTAAATAAGTTAATCACTTTAATTGATAGAGCCACAGTAAACGGGCAAAACATTATAACCAACAGTCAAATTATTGAAAACCCTAAGGTGTAAGGCCATAGAGATGAAACTCCAGTAAGATCATTCGAAAAAGCAAAGAAGAAGACCAGAGTTGAAAACTTAAACGTTAAAACATTTTTGCAGAAATCTCTTAGAACCAAACCCTATCTTTAGAAGAGAAAAAATGAAATCGGTTGATAACAGTAGTAAAAACGGAAAAAAACTTAAAGGAAAAATACCAAACAAACTCAAAACACTTCATATCTAAAGAGATCTGAACTGATTTAGCCAGAAATAGTTAGGTTTATACAAAGAAAATAAAAAGAGGTTGAAAATCTGGTTTGAACCATAGATTTGAAGCCATAAAAACACAAAAATGATAGTACTCACAGACATGGGTGAATACAGACGGATCAGTCGAGAACATGAGAGGTTTGAACCAAATCTGATTCGAATCTCTTGAGACTAGCCTTAAGTAGCATGAGAATCAAAACACCAGTAGCGAGATGAGGTCGGGTAAGGCCTGAAGTCGAAGATGGAAACCATGAATCGAGGGGAATAACGGTGACAGCAGGCTAGGGTTAGAAGGGGGTGAGAGAGAATAGAGGAGGTAAGGGGTTTCAAGGGCGACGGATTTGTGGAAATGGGTAGGATTTAGGTCGTTTGGTTTATTAAAAAGGAAAATAAATCCTGGACCGCTGATCTTCTGAGATCAACGGCCAGGATTGATTTAGGCTAGGCGGGTTATGGGTTATGGCTTATTGGATCAGGGTATTGGGTTAATAATTGGTCTGGGTAATTGGTTTAGGCATTTTAGGTATTGGGCTGAGTAAATGGGTCCGAAAAATTAAGTGAAAGGGGCTATATTTTAAATACCCATTTAGTTTGATAAAATAATTTATAAAAATAGTTAATAAATGATGAAAAGGCTATTTATGTATGAAAATGATTTAAAATAATTATTTAATATTATAAAAATAAAAAGTCATTTTCGTGTAAAAGTAAAGTAATTATGCACACATCGGCTATTATTGCAAAGTTATTGCAATTATAACCTAAAAATGTAAATATGATTATGCATAAAATAATTAAAAATTAATATATAGATATAAAATGATAGAATTAATCAATAAAATTATTATAAAATTATTTTTGATGCAATTAGTAATTATTTAGATAATAAAATGGTGAAATAAATTAAATAAAAATCCTTTAGAATTACAAAAAATTATGAAAATATATTAATTGATGGTCATGCATTATTTTGAAAATATATATGTATTTTTGAAAATAATATAGGGAAAAATTGGATATAAACACATATGAACGTATACATTTTATGAATATATGAGCTTTAAACGGATTTTTTTGCAGTTTTTAGAACATTTCGACATAAAGCTACTATAACTTAAATGGCCTAAACAGTGAAAATGACTAACTCTATAACTTCCAACCAAACAACTTTAACCAACATGATTCATGCAGTATTTAAACAAAACACAAATTGTTGATAACCAGCAAAATCATAGTTATGAAGAAAACAACAAAAATTAAACTTTACATTATTAAGAAAGTATCTTGATATCTGCAAGAAAACAAACAAATAGGAAAAATAAGTCTCTGAAAAACTTGAAGTAAAGACAATAGCAATGAACCTAGCAGAAAAGCCAAAAATTCTCAGCTTAAACTTGACAACCCAGTAGAGTAGGAAAACAACAGGATTTTAAAAACAGGAAAGGAGTATGTTTTTTGTTTCTGAAAGACCAAGGTTGATTTTCCAGAAGTTTTCTTTTTGAAAAATAAAGAGAAAAGCTTAAGGTAGCGCAAACTTAGTGATTTCTAAGGAAATTTCTATGTGTGTATATGTTTTCGTGTATGTGTATGTATGTCTAGGTCTGTAGGTATTCAGGTGTAAGTGTGTAAGTATATGTATATGTGTCTAATGAAGAAAAATATGAGTGTTTATATAGAGTGAGGGAGTGAAAGTGATAAGGGTTAGGGTACCAAAAAGGAATCTGTCAACATTCCCTAAAATCAGGGAAAAGACATCTTTCCTTAACAGAAATATGAACAGTTGTCCAGTTTCTGGTACGTTCATATCTCAGAAAATGAACAACTATCTAATTTCTGGATATTTGGAATCTTATCCCTATCCTTTCCTACTCAGCATTGGGACAGTTGTCCCTATTCTAGAAGTTTCTAACATTTCCTGAAGAATTTCAGAATTAAGATTCTAAAATTAACCCTTAAGGGCCTTGGAATTGCCTCAGAAACAGATTGGTTTTGGGCCTGATTCGTGTGACTCTTGGCCTAAAGAGCTTGGGATCTTAACCTTTTACCAAAGCTATGGGCTTGTCTATCACAGACGGGCCCAATTTTTTAGCCAAGTGGAACGGGTCATTTCAGTGAGGCCCAGTTCTTAACAACTACCAAACAAAATAAACATGCATCTAAAACTAATTACTAGTTTTAACCTAACCGACTTTATTTAAATAATTTAAACAAAAAATAACAGAAAACACATAAAACAGTAATACTAAAAAATAAACGTAAAAAATTAATGAAAGTAAAACACATAATAAAAAAGATATAGGAAAAACAGAAAGGTAAGACGGAACAAGAAATTATACCTAACTGTTTTTGGGAAAAAAGGGGAATCTAGCCGTTAAAAACCCTCATGCCAAGAATCCCATCTCGGATCTGAGATCCTTGATGGGAGATCTTGACAGGAGGATTTTTAGACAAACTGGGTGGGATTTGAAAAAAGGAAAGACAGATCTAGGTTTTGGAGACCCAGATCTAAGATCTAGGGTTTTTGGTGGGGGATTTTTGGGATCTATGGGTAGAGTAGGGTTCTAGGAGGTGAGGTGGTGGTATGATATGATTTTGGGTAGGTTTAGGGTTGTGCCGCCGCCATAGGCGATTTCCGGCGGCGGCTCTACGGTTTCTGGGTTTTCAGATCCTAGATCTGAAATTTTTGGTGGGATTTCTGGGGATTTGATTGGTAGGGTGAGATTCAGGAGGGTAAGGGGAGTGTATGGGGTAAGTTTGGATGGTTTTGGGGTTCCACCGCCGTAGGCGAATTCCGGCGGCGGCTCTAGGCGGAGAATGGAGAGGTGGCTAGATTTAGGGCGAGTTTAGAGAGAGAAATGTGAGAGAGTGGGGGAAAGGAAATGAGGGGGGTAGGAGGGGTTAGGACATATATATACTTAAGGGGGAGATGAGTTCCGGGCTGTTGGATCTATTGAAGATCAACGACCATGATTAATTGACATCTAAACGATGTCGTTTGGTTTAGATGGGATTTCAGATTGGGTTAGGGTGTTGGGCTTGGTAATTTGGCTGATTATTTGGGGATTGGCCTAGTCCGACCAAGGCTAATTAAAGCTCATTTTGTTTTTAATTAATTTTAAATCTTACTAATTTTAACTAAATCCTAAATTAAATACTAAATTATCTTAGATTATAAAATTAAACTAATTATCTATTTGTATTATTCACATAATTGGTCAATCTTAATTCATTAAAAGAAAAATTACTAATTTAACACTAGGACTAAAAAAATATCAAAAACAAACAATTTTTTTTTTGTGATTTTCTTTAATAATATAATTAAATTATGCATAGATACTAGATTCAACTAAATCTAATAATGCTATATTATGTGGATTTAAATATTTTTTGTTATTTTTCATGACTTTAAAAATAAAAAATACAACTAAATACAAATAATTTCAAATAATTACCAAAAATCCTAAAAAAAATTAAAACATAAATAGGAATAATCTATTTATTAATTTTGTAGGAATATTTTGGTAGGGTAAAAATTATATACTCACAAGTATTACTCTTGGATCGGTGAAGATATTATCACAATAAACTTGAATTTCTTTAAAAAGAGTGAGATATCCGCGCCACAATCTGAAGAATATTTATTTATATTTCAACTATAATTTCTCTTCAATAATTTTTCAAAAAAAAATTAATACGAAGGGTAAAATAGTAATTAATATTTTAATTTTTTAAAATGATAAGTATTTCGGACCAATTATTTTTTAATAACTATGACAATTAAGATGAACGAAAGGAAGTATTGAATATTTTTATTAATCGACTAGGAGTTTAACTTATCTTGAACCTTAATCGAGTTGTTGTTTCAATAGTTAATACTACCACATTGTATTATCACCTATAGTTTTTCAAATCAATAAAATTTAACCAACATTTGTATACTTACTAAATTTTTGATAGAAAATCTACTCAAATTAGTTTTGGGCATAAATCAACTCAGATACACAAATATATTCATATCCTGTTAATTAGTATGTTACAAGGTGTCAATTTGCAGCATTTAATATAATGTACACCTTCATTTTATTGCTTGAATGTGTTATATAACTGACCTGACATTATTATTTGCCATTTGTTATTAAATTCTTTTTATTGCTTGACAAAAGAAGCTTAGATTTTAAAAGAAAACAGTAGGTAGAGGAAAAAGCAGGTAGCCGTGTAGTCTTGGTTTGAAATGTTTGTTTTTATGACAGCCAATAATAATAAATTACAGTATATACAGAATGTTGATGTGAAGTGTGAACAAAGATTTGTTAAAATCATCTTGTCCTTGTAATTTTCACCTGTCCCATATAACCATTCTTGAATTTATCTTATTTTTACCCTCTTCAAAGAGAGATAAAAAGTAAACATTAGTAGCAATATGCAAGTGGTAAGATTAGTTAATGGTCTTGGATACATAGTTTTGGGCAATCTTGAGCATTTTGCAAAGAACAAAGCTTTCATATCAGATAAAGTTTGAATCTTTTTGAGCAAAACACACCATATTCAAAGTTAGTTGGGTGAAAACAAGCCCAAGAGATCCCCATTTGCTTGGAAGTTGACTTATCAAGTAATTTTTTGTACCAAAATATTGAAAAACCCCAATCTTGAACTGGGGGTTTCTTGTTTTCTGTGTCCATTTTACAGATTGGGAGTATTCAAGTAGAAAACTATCTAAAATACCATGGAAAAAACAAGGCCAAGGGATCCCCATTTGCTTGGAAGTTGACTTTTCAGAGTCATTTTCTTACCAAAATCTTGAAAAGACTCAATCTTGAACTGGGGTTTCTTGTTTTCTTAGTCCATTTTACAGATTGGGAGTATTCAAGGAGAAAACTATCTAAAATATCATTGAAAAAACAAGCCCAAGGGATCCCCATTTGCTTGGAAGTTGACTTTTCAGATTCATTTTTGTACCAAAATCTTGAAAAGACTCAATCTTGAACTGGGGTTTTGTTTTCTTGTTTTTTTGAGATCCATTTGTAAGTATTTGGTGAGTTATGGGGGAAGAATCCAAACTTCAAATTCATAGTGAAGAGGAAGTTGAGGAAAGTGAGAATACTGATGGGATCTGTTGTAGTTCAATGTTGTGTGCTCCAATCAACTGGTTTAAAATGCTAGCTGTGGAATTGCACTGGAGTTTTGTGTTTGGTGTTGTGATTGTATATGGAGTAAGCCAAGGACTTGGTGGAGCTTTTTCTATGATAGGGACAGAGTATTATATGAAGGATGTACAAAAAGTGCAGCCTTCTGAATCTCAGGTTTATTCAGGAATAACTTCAATTCCTTGGATTGTTAAGCCTTTATGGGGTCTTCTCACTGATGTTGTCCCGATTTTGGGGTATCGTCGCAGACCTTACTTCTTATTCGCGGGTAAAATATGCAATGCCATTTTGATTTTTTTAGTTTCTTGCTGATTTTAGAACTTCTCTTGATTATCTGTTAGATTAGATATAGTTAATGTTGTTTAAGGCTGATAAAACTAGTTGGAATCTATCCATATAACTTTGTAGTACTTACTAAAACTGGAAAATGCCATGTCATAAGTGGAGTTATCACTAAAAAGGAAATTATTGTTTAGTGGTTTCCAGATGTCCACTAAATAACTGGGAATCTTGGTACAAAAAGATAAGATCCAGATGTGATATATAGTTAAACTTCTCTGCTCTTAGCCTCAGCCGCCATTGGAAGAATGAGAGTAATATAATTGTCTCTTTATCTAAAGAGAGCTCTCATCAGTAAGGTTCAAAGCTAGCGCCATAATTAACTGAAAATTGTTTCTTTTGGTAGCATGTTCAATATAGTTTTTAGTTGGATCACCTGAAGGGAAGCCTTGGAGCAACGGTAAAGTTGTCTCCATGTGACCTATAGGTTAGGGGTTCGAGCCGTGGAATCAGCCACTAATACTTGCATCAGGATGGACTGCCTATGTCACACCCTTGGGGTGCGGCCCTTTCTATGACCTTGTGCGAACGCGTGATGCTTCGTGCACCGGGCTGCCCTTTTTACCTGTCGGGTACAAAAAATTCATTAATTTTTTATTTTGTGTATAGTGTTTGTAGTTCATTGCTGTTTCCAAAATGGGGATATAACATATTCAGGAATGCCTCCCGCCAGAGTGTCAATTGGCCTATGGTTCTCAACATTAGCTAATAACAAATTTAATTCCTAAATTTTTTTGTTGGATAATAGTAGTGATGATTGAGGCTTAAATTGAAGTGGGTAATTCCAAAACTTGATCAACTTTAGTAATATCCTATGCACTCCTACATACTCGTTGTACTTTTAACAGTTATATTTCTTTGATTTTTTGGCTTGGTTGTTTGGTAGATTAAAAGTGGAATGTGGTTGCTCAATGAAATTCTGTTCTTTCTCGGAAAATATCTTCTTCATAGTTTATGCGCTTTTAGGTTTGACATAGATGTTTGGTTTCCCAAAGCAATTTTTGTTTCCACGATTCTGCTATATATCGTCATTTCACACAGCGAAACTGTTGACACACACAGGAGAGAATGCAACTTGAATAATAACAAATTGTATGCTGCATTGGTTGGGTTTGATAGGAGGCCTGCTGCTGGAAATCAAAATTGAGAAGTTGGGCAAGATTTTATGGGTGGTTTTGTAGTAAAACTCTGTGGGGTGGAGTTCTGTGGAGAAGAAGGAGTCAATTTTTATGGTGGCATTTACAGTCATGCTAAAAGGAAAACACTTAACTTTATTTCTTCCCCCCTTTGAAAGAACATTAAAGTTTTCCATCTTTGCTCTTAAGATAAAACTGTGTTTGAGTGCCAGTGCTTCCATCAGTTCTTGCCTTGAAATACCATGGTGGTGGTAAAAGCAAACTTCACCTTTTAGTCAGTATAGTGATGTAATGATGATTTAAAAGCGGCATACAGAAACGATTGAAATTAGGGTAACGTTTTATGGAAATATGTGGGATCATGAAATTAGGATAACTAGTGTCTGTTCGATCATAGCTCTAGATGCAAGACCAATCTGCAATGCCTACTATTGAGGTTTGTTAATTTTTTACCAAGAATTCTTTGAAATACAAAATACCAAGAGTTTGAAGGGGTAAAAAAGCATAAAATTAGATGATCTTGTGATTTTTCTGATTAGATGAAGCAATGAATGAGTCCCTTCTCTCAATTTTTGTGTCATTGCTTTAGTATTTTTCTGGTTAGAATTCTCTGTTTCTTGAGGTGATATTGGTCTGAGGTTTTTGACATAAACCAGCTGCGGCACAGATTTACAAATATGCTCCAGACCTGTTTAGCAATCTATCAGTGCAAGAGGAGGTGGTTGAACTTATAGCATATGTTTAGAAGATCCTATTTGGATTTATGAGTTTCAACTCCTGCCATGATTCTAATGTCTTAAAGATGCAAACAAATAGGTAAAAGCATTTGACTGCTATAAGGTTCCAAGTCCATGTGAATGACTCCATTTCATCCTATTAAGAACAAATTACTTCTTTCTTTTCTTGCGGTTTGTTTTGAGACACCCGGCCGTTACCTAGAACGATAAAATGTATCTTTATCTTAGAAAATGTTGACAGCCAAGAACAATGTATACATAATATATTGTCTTTTGAAAGAAGGATCATGGAAGTGTTGACATATATCTTGTTACTTAAGTTTTATGTACTTGATAAGGAGACATCTATATTGACTAACAGAATTAGCTAATGACTGATGTAAGAAATTAATACCCCTTTCCAAAGTTGATTCAATGGAAAATAACTGAATATCTTCTCTGTAAATTATTTCTTTGGTATATTTTCAATTTTATCGTAGTACGGCTTTTCAATGATTCCAGGTTCTCTTGGAGTTGTCTCGATGCTATTCTTATCATTGCACAAGAACTTGCATATTGTGTTTGCACTGCTCTCCTTGACCGCAGGAAGTGCGGGGGTTGCAATTGCGGACGTGACCGTTGATGCATGCGTTGCACAAAACAGTGGTTCTCATCCTTCCCTTGCAGCTGATATGCAAAGCTTATGTTCCTTGAGTTCCTCAATTGGTGCACTAGTCGGATTTTCTTTAAGTGGTACCTTAGTTCACTTACTTGGCCCTATGGTTAGCTTTTAATCCTTTTATTTCAAACAACCTACGATATTCTCATTATAGCATAGTGAATATCCAAATATAGAAGATTACTTCTGAATCCTTTTTTTCTGAATAAAAGGGGGTGTATGGCTTATTGTCCATACCAGCTGTGCTTGTGTTTTTGGTTGGAGTTTTGCTTAAGGAACCTCAGACATACAATTTTGCTTATCAACAGGTAACTTACACCTCATCTGCCTACTTTTTAGTGAATAGGTCAGTCTTTAAAATCCTAAGGGCTTTTTTCATTTTTATCCCGCCAGCAAAATAATTACAGGCGGTAGCCCAAATATACAAAACATGTACACTGATTATGTATATTATATGTATATTAATACTTAATATACAAAACATATGCACTTTGCCGGCTACTTTTTTTGGGCGGCTCAAAAATGTAATTATCCCAAATCTTCTTAATGCATCTTCAGGTAAACCAAAACTTCACTGATGCTGCCAAGGCTATGTGGAAAACTTTGAAATGCCCGGAAGTTTGGCGACCATGTCTTTATATGTACTTGTCCTTTGCACTGAGTTTAGATATCCAGGAAGGAATGTTCTACTGGGCAACAGATTCAGACAGAGGACCACATTTTTCGAAGGTGGAATAACTGCTAGACATGTTACGTTCTAATCAAGCCAAGTACATAGTAGAATCATGAATTCCTTAAACTTATTGTTAATTAAAGGAAACTAATATGCCATCTGTTCCAATTTATATGTCATACTTTCCGTTTTAGTCTTTTTCAAAAAGAATATTATACTTCCTTGTTTAGGAATAATTTAGCTTTAAACTTCTTATTTTACCCTTAATGAATTGATTTACACTCACACAAATATCTATGGTTTGTTTTAGACCACAAGTTTTAAAAGTCTTCCTTTCTTTCTTAAACTCATTGCCGAGTCAAATATCGCCACATAAATTGGGATGGACGGAGTAACTCATTTCCAAAATATCCCACATGTAAGGCTTTAATTATAGTGGGGAGACGTCACACAAAAGGTTCTGCTGTAACTTAAGAGTATCCTCTCTCTACCTAACAATACTAGATTAATGATATGAGGACAAAAACAAATAAGGGATTATTAGACTAAGCTTAGTTATTTGTACTCTTTTCGGGATAACAATGGAAATGTAATTTTGTAAACGTTTTATTCCTGCAGGAAAGTATCGGATATATCTCAGCAGTAGGCTCCGCTGGATCACTATTGGTGACTATACTGTACCAATATGGACTGAAAGACTATTGTTTCAGAGACCTGCTCTTTTGGACTCAGTTACTGCTTGGTCTGTCAGGAATGCTAGATTTGCTGCTGGTCTTACGTTTAAATTTGAAATTTGGCATTCCCGATTATTTCTTTGTGGTGATAGACGCAAGTGTATCTCAAATGATCGGACGACTAAAGTGGATGCCGCTTCTTGTTCTAAGTTCCAAGCTCTGTCCTCCTGGCATTGAAGGCACATTTTTCGCCTTGCTCATGTCAATCGACAATTCTGGACTTCTTACGTCAAGATGGGGAGGTGGATTGTTGCTGCATGTCTTTAAAGTTACAAGGACACAGTTTGATAATCTCTGGCTCGCCATTTTGATAAGGAACATTTTGAGAATCACTCCACTTTTTGTACTATTTTTGGTTCCAAGAAGTGATCCTAACTCCTCAATCCCTCCTGATCAAGTGTCGGATTCAAAAGAAAACATTGAAACTCCAGCAACCGAGAATGAAAATATTGAACTTGTCGCGCTGGTTCGCAACATGGATGCTAGATAGCGGATTATACATGTTTTATGGAAGTAACACCATACTTATAGAGATAGTTACGAGGTACGAGTTTTAGACACCACCTATTATTTCTTTTAAAGTTTAGATAGTAAAAGTTGTTGGATAGAAGATTCATTTTTCTGTATCTTTATGAGTTTTTGTCACAATGATAACAAATGTGAACATGGAAATTACAGTCTGAAAACATTTAAAACACTTATTTCTTGTGGATCGTATACGAACAATGTGATTCACACGTTCAGCTTGTGATTTTTCATTTAATGCTCAATTTTCTGTATATTGGATGTAATTCTTATCATATTTGTAAATTCTTGTTTAGAGCTTGAAATGCAGAAATGGATGCTCTACTTTTTGCCAACTATTTAACTTCACCAGAGTTCTTACAGTTTCTTATCTTCTTGTTATTTTTGTCTTTTTTAGTTTTTAATTTTGTGTTCTAAAGATGAATGCCTTTTCAAGAACCCCCCAAAGTTGTTTGGAACCCACAGGAAAAAGGAAAAGAAAAGAAGAGAAAAGAGTTGGTTAAGAGGGGAAATAAAGTACAATAAGAACAGTCGTGAGGATTTTTTTTTTTCTTTTTACTTTAGCCACTTGGCATTCGAGATCTATTAGATCTGGATTCGCGCTAATAGGTCTAGGGGGTAAGACGCTTCCTACAAAGAAATATCCTATCACGAAGACTCGAATCTAAGACTCTACATGAGGGTGGAGGAATCCGAACCATCCTACCACACTCGGTGGGTTAAAAAAAGTGAAGATTTTGATTTATCTCATCTTTTCTTTATTTCTTTAGTTTCACTTCCTTTTCCTTAATTTCCAAAAAAATGTTGTTAGAAATAGATATAAACTACTTTTTCTCCTGTATTAATGTGAACCTCACCTGCCTTTTGGCCTTTTTACATGATCATCATTAATCTCCTGATCTATTCCCTCTTATCTAAGACAGTTACCTTCTTTTAATGTATTCATCACCTTCTTGCTTCATAACTAACTACCCAAAATAAAAGCTGCCCTACTTTCCTAGTTAGTCATGAACCATATTGATTTAAAAAGGGGCTTCATGTAAGCATTATACCAATTTTTATTTGCTTCAATCAAACCTCTTTACTTTTATTCATGACTTGGAAATTTATGTTAGTCATAGCATGGGTAACTATACTAATTCGTTTGGCAACGGCTTCGAGTAAAGGGGGAGAAAGTTATGTTCGCGATGCATGCAGTGTGACTCGATACCAGGACATCTGCATGCATTCGCTAGCATCATTTTCGAGCACGGCCAAGGACAACCCTAGCAAGTGGGCCCGGGCCGGGGTCTCGGTGACGATAAGCCAAGCTAAGGGTGTCACTCAATCCCTATTGAAATTGAAGAAACACAATTCCTTGAAAGGGAGAGGAAGAGTTGCTCTTTTAGATTGTGTTGAATGTTTTCAAGATGCACTTGACAATCTTCACAACTCACTTGGGGTGCTAAGAAAACTTAGCAGCCAAACTTTTAATGACCAAATGGGAGATGTGACTACTTGGCTAAGTGCTGCACTCACTGATGAAGATACTTGTTTAGATGGATTTGAAGACCCAAGGAGGAGAAAACAAGTTAAGTTACTCTTAAATAGAGTCACAAAAGTGAGTTATTTGACCAGTAATGCACTTGCTTTAGTTAACAAGCTTGCAACAACTGGACCAGAATGCTTAGAAAATTCATACAAGAAATTTTAGAGATTTTTCTTACATCTATGATAAGTATTAGTTAGACGTATTCCTAGACTCCACTTGTGAAATTACATCGGATTTGTTGTTGTTGTTGGTCAATTTTACTTTCTCACCGAAGATTTTGGAGAAAGTGTATTTTACGATGAAATAAATGTTACTCCACTATTTGAAAATGAAGTGTTTGGTATGAAAGAAAATGTTTTCATAACAAATGTTTTCATGAAAAATGAGTGATTTTATCATTTATTTTTCCCATGGTCTATTGAAAACAATCTCTCTACCTTCACCAGGTACGAGTAAGATCTACGTATACACTACCCTTCCTAGACCTCACTTATAAAATTACACTGAGTTTGTTATTGTAGTTGGTCATCTAAAGATATGTTTCTCCTCTAATTGAAAGTGCACTATAGTTCAACATTAAGAGTTGAAGTTGGTATTTATACTTTAACTTGAGTTTACACTTTGGAGAAAGAAGTATATTTTACAATGAAATAAATGTTATTTGAAAATGACAAGTAGACACATCATCCTTCTTAGAAAAATCACATTCATGGATGTCTTCACAGCAAGTAATATCCATTCATATTCCAACTTTGACATAGTTATTGTCTAAACACTAGCAATAGATTCATGATTCTGATGGAGGGCATTACAAATTAAATAAAATACAAACAACCAAAGCCCACCATAGAACGGTGAGATGGATGAAATTCCTCCACCCTTAACAAGGTCTCAACTTCGAGCTTTGGAGATGGGACAAACTCCTAGGAAGGAAGAAACTACTCAAGACATTGGGCAATAACACCTATCCAACTCAGACAGCTTTTGGGCTTCCTTTTCTTAACAAGCTATCTAATAGCCTATTTGGCCAAGCTTCTTTTGAGGCAAAAATATATTTTTTTTAATCAAAAGTGCATTTTTTTTTAACTTTTGAAAGGAAAAAAAGTATTTTTGATGAAAAACAGAAAAAAGTAGATTGTCTCCAAAAGAACTTTTGAGAAAAGTATACTTGAAAGCAATTTTTTTAAGTTTGGCCAAATACTAATTGCTGCCTAGAAGTGCTTTTTAAATTAATTAGCCAAACACAAACTGTTCTTGCTAAAAGTACTTTTGAGAAAAGCACTCTTTGAGAAAAAACACTTCTCAAAATAAGCTGATTTTTGCAGCTTGGCCAAACGGGCTATAAGTCCAACCAAGGCTTGCTCATGCCCACCTATTTGAACAAGTAATACATTGACTAGAAACCAGACTAATTTATCATAGATGAACTTGTATATATATCCACTAAAAGTAGCTGAAGAGTACAGGAAGTTCCATAAAATCACTATCACGTTCAAAATGCTCGTACAATTTACAGAACTAAGCAAATTATACATCCACGATTCAAATTGCAAGGCCAGTACAGCGTGCTGTTCCGACAACAGTTGGTTTCCACTTGAAATTTTGCAGATAGGATTTGGATTTCAGGGAAAAGAAGCATATTATACATAGTGTTCCCATCGTAAGTGATTCTTACTCCAGACTCTGACCCTCCAGCTCACGGCTCTTTTCTTCGTACAAGCCAACAGGAAATTTAACAATATGGTAGACAGAAGCTAGCGTTCAAAACAATAATCAATGTGATGCCAGCCTTTTCAGGTGTTGCAATGTTTTCTGTTTTATCCATTGTCGGTCATAGGGCAGGTAAGCCTGGAGTGAGTGATCATACCTGCAAGTCATAAAAGAATGCTGGAATTAATTACATTTCAACAGCGTAGTGAGTGCTAAGAATCATGTCTAAGTATGATGGACCACGGGCCAATCATTTGATGTGCACATAGCAGTTCATCCGGTTAATAAACAGAAGTAAAGACACCCGAGAGGTCTAAAGAAAACATGCTTATGACATCTGTGTGTGTTTCAAAATCATTGAGATGAACTGAAAACTTTGGTGCAAAGAAAGAGGTAGCATGCATAGATCCGCTCTCAGGGAGCCATATTTACATTTTCATATATGCTTTTGCATTTTTACTGGGTTGTTGTATATATGCTTTTGTTGTGTAAAGGACAGAATGTGTAACAGTTGCATATTTATCTGGCTTGGGATTCTATACAGGGGGCGCATGGATGGACTCTGAGTGTGTGCGTGCATGAGAGAGAGAGAGAGAGAGAGAGAGAGAGAGGGAGATCGGTACACTAGAGCACTCATATCAGCAAGCCCATCTATGAAATTGTAAAGATCTGAAATATCGTATGTAATTTCTCTGATAGCTGGGTTCAATTCCTTGAGTTTCCTCTCATACAAAGCACAAATTCCTGCAGGAAATTTTTTTTTAAAAGAGGTCTATAGCAGAAGAGAACATTGAAACTTAAATGACATGAAGACGGTAACGACTTTATGCAAAAAAAGTAAAAAGAAGATGTCTTCTGCTGCTGAAATTTTTTTTTTGTTCCTCCATCTACAACCACAATAATCAATTTATGTGCTTCCCTTTTCCTAGCCAGGGAAAGACGATTAGGAGCAAGAAAGAAAAAAGTATAAACTTCAGCAAACATTCCAGCAATAACCCCTCACCCTCCCCCCACCCCCACANCACCCCCCAAAAAAAAAAAAAACCCAACCCCTACCCCATAAATCAGTTAAATCCCCACAAGAAAATGAGTATTTGAAAAATATCAGGTATGCAAGTAAACCATTGCTAACAAGACACTCTCCCATCAAAGTATAACATCCCATTATCATCCCATCAATTAACACCATCCCACTATCCTCCCCCATGTTTACTTCATATGATAGAATGCTGCAAGTTTTGCGCTTTGCTACAATTCGACCTATTCTTTTCCAACGTTTTGGCTATGAAGTTGGATTTATTGAAGTTCACTTAGCCTGAAAACTGCTTAAGAGGGAGGAGGAGAAAACTACCGTGGAGAGAGAGGGTTTAGGACGGGTGGGTATGAGGAGGCCGGATGGAAGAGGTTGCAGGAAAAGTGGGGCTGTTTCCGAAGTTCTAGAGAGCAGGCAGACCAACTCAGCCTAGGTTATTTAACATCCTGTTAGGTGAATCCTGTCCCATATCAATCCTGGAGACTAAAATGGGTGACAATCTTGTCTACATGAGGTACTTCAATTTCGTAACAAGATTCTCCTTTCAACTTAAGTACCTCTCAAGTTTTATGATAATACCCAATTGCAGCTTGGTAGCTGCCTATGGCTTAAAGGATCAAAGTATAAACCTGAATTGCTAGGGGAAAGAGGACTTTCCTGAATATCACATGATCTCACAACTCTATGTAGTGCCTCAGAATAAACTTCTAACAGCAATATGGACTGTCATTGAGGGCTCATGAGTCAATTAAATGCAAGAACATCCCTAGACTAACTAACTCCAGAACCATGAAGTTTCTTGCTTGTCATGGAGTCTATAATAACACACCTATAATGCAAAAAAAAAAAAATGCAATCTTACGGAGATTTAAGAAGGCCTTTCCCTTGACGTAATGATCCTACTTATTCCTAGAAAGTAGGTCCATACAGGTCCCAGTTCCTTTCTACTATCTAATGCCATCATAAGAGTGATTCTCTATTTGCCTTGATTTCCTTCACCTTGAAGTCAAAAGATAGCCTTCATTCCTTTATCCATCCTAGTTTTGTCCAACATATTTACTCTCACAGAAGCTCTTGTCCATAATTCTAAAGCTGTGATGAACAAAATGTGAAGTTAAGATTAACATACTTGAATTAGTCAGACCAATGTTCGTTGAAGTTCGATAAGAAGGTACAGAATAAGCATTTGTCAAAGTAGGTCCATACAGGTCCCAGTTCCTTTCTACTATCTAATGCCATCATAAGAGTGATTCTCTATTTGCCTTGATTTCCTTCACCTTGAAGTCAAAAGATAGCCTTCATTCCTTTATCCATCCTAGTTTTGTCCAACATATTTACTCTCACAGAAGCTCTTGTCCATAATTCTAAAGCTGTGATGAACAAAATGTGAAGTTAAGATTAACATACTTGAATTAGTCAGACCAATGTTCGTTGAAGTTCGATAAGAAGGTACAGAATAAGCATTTGTCAAAGTTTTATAAGAGAAAGAAGGAATTTCTCCTATAGATAATGATACAGAATGAAATTGTTTGCAAGGACTACAAGTAGATTGCCAAAATATGTTGAATTCTAGTAACATATTTCAAGCTGCTGATATAAATCTGTGATTTACTAATAGGTTTGTGATTAAATATTTTCCTAGTTTCATGCCATATTTCTGCTTACCCACATTCACGGAAAAAAATACTCTTAAACAATTTCATAGATAATCCAGAAAGTGTATATCTCAAAAGTGCATGCAGTTATAGTAGTGTAATGATTAATACCATCCATTGCTTGACTTATTGATTCGTAATCCATGAAAGTGCGAGTTGCTCTATTCTGAGATGTTTGCATGAGAATAATAGTATGCCTGTTGGCCTGCATAACACCCAAAGAGTTGTCAAATAAATATGCAGGTAACTTTTTGCCTTCATTTTTGTTCTCCGTGTATTTAAGTCATAAGCATCATTCCAGTGAGAACATGTTGTCCCATACAGTATTCCTATTAGTTTTCAAAGCTTTACCCCTTTCTTAGAATCAGAATGCAAATACAACTTACCCTAAAAATCTGTAAGCCCGATGAAGTAGCTATATTCTCTTTGGGGATGTCCCAAGGTCCAAAATGGGAAGTGCCTTATATAAATTGGAACACGATTTTTAGATTTTTAAATCAGAACTATGTAGATTAATTTCTCTCAACTGTTAGTAAAATATTGATGCAGATGTATCAGAACTTTTATATCGTGTGTCTTTGTGAATGTTTCTTTGGCATGAAAGGTAGACAAAGTGGACAAAAATGTCTATGTATGTGTTCGTTCAGAAAATGTTACAGATAGAGGATTGGAGACTTTGGGCACCTTAGCTTTAAAAGAAAGTAAACGCCATATTAGAGGATACGAAACATAATTCACGAAGAACATCTCTTTCCACAGAAAGAACATTTTTTTTTATAAAAGGTGATACAGTACGTCCCAGGATAAGGATCATAAATCACGAAGAAAATCTCTTTCCACTGAAAGAACATTTGAAAGAGAAAGTGATCCAGTACAGCCCAAGCAATCATACTATAAGGTAAAGATGAGAAAACAAGATGGCATATTATGATGTTGACGAAAATGAGACAAGACCTTATTGAAGCAGCATTAGATGGTGTAGCCATGGGAGAGCAACAGGATACCATTGCAAAAGAAACTAATACCAAGCATAGGAATCGATAAAGATCATCATTAATAGGGCTAAGACTTTCAAAATCAGTGAAGACAGGTTTAAGTACCAGAGGCTCAGTCATAACTGGAACAGAAGTTCAACCTACTCTAATCATTTCATTTTATTTCACAGTGGAACTTCCTCACGGAAGTGTTTCTTACATGATAAAAGAAAGTCTTTTCAGAAACATTATATTCACATGACTTTTGCTTCTACCAATTTTAAACATTGAGCATATGCTAGTGGCAGAATTTTAGATATCATAGCTAACATATGACCATAACTTCTATTATCCCTTCTCATTTTACCGACTCCCCTCCCTCTCCACCTTATTACCAGTTTACCACTGTAAGGACCCATGTACTCGCATCATCAAACCATTTAATCAAGCACACAGATTTTCGGTTTTCCCTTTCTACAGACTGTTGGAATCAAGAGTTTATGAATATATTAATGCTCTAAGAAGGAAGAGTGAAGTCTTCCTCAAAAAACGGAGGAAAAGCAAAGACTTTGCAATGGTGTTGACTAACTAGATGAATAGTCCATCTAGCAGCCCGCCTTTACTAGTTAGTAATGAATAGTGCCTCTTGCACCCCAGCTCACCCCCAGAAAATAATAACTTAATAGATAAATTACAAAAACCAAAGTAAGAGAGGGACAACTGATTTACTCATCAGTTCAGCATATCTGCTTTTACGATATGTCAACCACCACATGACAACACAACAATTATAGACACATATCATCAGTGGGATATACTTAGCACAAAACTGCTCCCCTAACCGTCAATTTGCTACCATAGAATTCCTAGAGGGCACAACCTATTCCAGTGGATCTACTTCAATAAAAATATAATATCTTTATAGCAACATTATTCCAATGATCATCCCCAAGGGAGGGGGTATAGTAGGCATAACTAGAAGCTTTTTTTAATTCCATTTTTTTTTTTTTAAAAAGCTGACATTTGGGCCAGATTGAGTGCATACAAAGATAGGTGTTGGGTAAAATTGTCTACCAAAACTAAAGCTAATTATCTCAAACTGAGTGTTGTAGCTGGGTAAAAACTGAGATTTCCAGATTGTCACTCATATGCCTCAACCACTCAACCATAACCATACCATAGCAGCCGAAATTTTTGTCTCTCTTCATTCTGAAGTGTTCAACCATTGTATACATTTAAAAACAATTATGATTGCACATAATTGTTGAAAATGAAGCTTAATTCACCGGAAATGTCTCACCTTGTTCCCTCAACTCTTGACTACCTCATTTGCTCCAAGAAACATAAAGGAAAAAAGGCACTCCAACACCAAAACACACAACTGAACTAAGATGAGACTGGAGTTGTGACCTACTGATTGCAACTTCACCTAACCGAGAAATCCTCGAGGGCCAATAGCGGACGGTTCGAAATTCGGTGGATAATGGGCCTGCCCCTCTACCCTTCTCTATTTAAATACCAGGCTTTTGTCTATGGTAGTATTCGAACCCGCTACAAGCGCCTAGCCTACACAAGACCAAAGCCCTGGGGCAGTGCATGATCCAAATCTCACCCATGGGATTCCCCTTCTCCCCATTCGCAGACCCCCCTCTCCCTCAAACAACCCACAAAATAATTTTAAAAATAAAGTTAAACAAAGATGAAACTGAATTTATAGCCTAGTGGTTGCAATATAAGCTTACACTCAAGTCATCAACAACAACAACAACAACAACTAACTAGTCAAGTCATATTGGTTCAAATCTCACCAATATCATTCCCATCCCACCCGGCCAAAAGAAAAAATATAAACAAAAATTAAAGCTAAAGTAGCCGGTAGCTTTGTAATCATTTATCAGTTTAAATTAAGATAGAGGAGTAGTTAGTTAATTACTCCTCCATCCTTAACCAGAGGTCTCTTATTTGAGTCCGGGGTATCCTTAATGTAGTACTTTCCAACACGAATCCGGATTTAGTCGGGCCACGACGGGTGGGACACAAAAAAAATGTCAAAAAGAACAAAAAATAAGTTCAAAAGCCCGAAAACTAATAGCATGAAAATACACCCAATTTCTATTTTGCACTCCTATGGCATAACCAAAATACACCCAAATTGAAGAAAGGAAGAAAACAGATGACATGATATACATACAATTAAAGAAGCAAGAAAATAATGTTTGAATTGAAAAACTGATATTTACCATTACGAATGAAGAACGACGAGGCTTGTATTTTGGTGAGTTTGCAAACAGAGAAAACGAAAAAGCCGCAGGAATAAGGAGGGGAAAATCTGAGGGCTGCTTTGATAGTCGCATCTTCACGTCAATATCATACACAAACCTATTTTTCTTACCAAAAATACCCTTAATAAAATATAGTATATACCAAAATATTCTTTAAATCTAATGCTTAGGATGTAAATGTATAAGTATTTCTTCTAATTTTTAGAATAGTTTTCTAATATAGTGACTTTAGGGGTGAATGTTTTTTTATTTGTTGAATAATTTTTTATATATTTGAATAGTATTAAAAGAATTAAAATATGAAAAGATTTATTTATTGCATGTAATAATAAAATTTTGAGATTATTTATTTACTTATAATATTAACTATTAAGTAAATTTATTCACGTCCTTATTCATAATTTGATACTTAAAAGCACTTTTTGAAAAGTTTGGTCAAACATAAATTAGTGCTTAAAAGTGTTTTTCAGAGTGATTAACCAAACACAAATTGTTTCTCTCCAAAAGCACTTTTCAAAATAAGCTGATTTTTCCAACTTGGCCAAACATGCTAATAGTCTTGTGATGAAAAGAATTAGTGATATTCATTTAAATAGTAAAAATGCATATAANTACTAAAGAAAGAATTTCAATAATATATATATATATATATATATATTATTGAAATTCTTTCTTTAGTACTTATATAATTGAAAAGTATTAAATGGTGTATACTTTAATTTATGTTTTTCCATTGATTTTGCATCGGAGTGAGCTTAGGGCCATTTGGTTTATGAACTAAATATGCAAAATCTACTTATATTGCAGAATACTGTAGTGATTGCTATGCAATAAAAAATAATATAGGGATTGTTATATGGGTACAAGTTATACTAAAAGCTTATTTTGTCCTAAGGCGTCATTTGGTTTGGCGACAAGTAGTGGCAGCAAAATGGATAAAAAATAGTTATTTATTCATATTATTCAATAAAAATGGATTGGATAATAACTTTTAAAAAATGGGTCAAATATGGAAACGAACTATTTATTCCCTTAATTAAAAAAAGTTGATAAGCAATGGATGACTAATGAGTTTAACTTTTACATTTGTAAAGTGAGTTCCTCAAGTTTGAGGAGGCTTTTGCATCCGTACCCACTTTTTGTGTCTGTTTTAACTTATACCCGCTTTGTAAAAAAAAATTGAATTCGTACCCGTTTTTGCGCATAACTTCAGTATGCGGGGCTGAAGTAGCAAAGGCAATCACGCAAAACTTTAACTTTCTAGTAGACGACTTGCGAACTTAAGATCTAGAGCTGAAGTTGTTGTCTTGTAACTAGGGAACTTCAGCATACGAGGCTGAAGTTCTCCATTTATAAAAACAAAAACTTCAGCATACGGGGCTGAAGTTCCCCCCAGTTACACTGGGGAACTTTAGCCCTAGAGCTGAAGTTTTGTCTTTGTAACTGGGGAATTTCAGCATACGGGGCTGAAGTTCCCGAGTTATAAAGACAAAAACTTGTAACTAGGGAACTTCAGCATACGAGGCTGAAGTTCTCCAGTTATAAAAACAAAAACTTCAGCATACGGGGCTGAAGTTCCCCCCAGTTACACTGGGGAACTTCAGCCCTAGAGCTGAAGTTTTGTCTTTGTAACTGGGGAACTTCAGCATACGGGGCTGAAGTTCCCCAGTTATAAAGACAAAAACTTGTAACTAGGGAACTTCAGCATTCGAGGCTGAAGTTCTCCAGTTATAAAAACAAAAACTTCAGCATACGGCTGGGGAATTTCAGCCCTAGAGCTGAAGTTTTGTCTTTGTAACTGGGGAACTTCAGCATACAGGGCTGAAGTTCCCCAGTTATAAAGACAAAAACTTCAGCATACGGGGCTGAAGTTACCCAGTTACACTGGGGAACTTCAGCTCTAGAGGTGAAGTTTTGTCTTTGTAACTGGGGAGCTTCAGCATACGGGGCTGAAGTTCCCCAATTATAAAGAAAAAACTTCAGCATAATGAGCTGAAGTTCCCCAGTTTACAAAGACTCTAGATCTGAAGTTTTGTCTTTGTAATTGTCTTTATAACTTGGGAACTTCAGCTCTAAAGCTGAAGTTTGTAACTGGAAAACTTTGTCTTTGTAACTGGGAAACTTCAGCCCCGTATGCTGAAGTTTTGTCTTTATAACTGGCGAACTTCAGCTTAATTGTGAACTTCAGCTCCGCGAGGGGAAGGGAGTTGAAGTTATTTAAAAAGTGAGTACAAGTTAAAAGTTTTTTAAAAAGCGGGTATAAGTTAAATGAGGGCGACCAACCCCGTGCAATTTTTACAAGTTTGAGAGACTAAAGCCCGTTTGGCCATAAAACAATCACCATTTTTCAAAAAATTTCACTTTTCAGAATCAGTGTTTGTTCATAAATAATTTAATTTCACTTGAAGTTGAATTCTGGAATTTTTCGAAAATTTGAAAACCCCCAAAAAGTTATTTTTTCAAAATTTTCACCTCAAAATCGCTCAAAAAAATTAAAAAAATATCTTCAAATTATATTTATGTCCAAACACAACTCTAATTTTTAAATATCATTTTCACTTGAAATAAATCATTTTTATTCCAAAAATTCATAATTCTTATGTCCAATCGCCCATTAAGAATTCTCCTAAAAGTTGTCTTCAAGAAGCCATAGATAATTTAGATATTCATATTATTTGTGTGTTAACTCATTTTATATCCAAAATCAAATAATTTATCCTTTTTTGCATTACTCGTTTTGACTCGTCCATATCCGCCCGTTTGTCACCCATAGCGATAAGTTATGAGAGAATAAGAATACATGAAATGTAATGTAGATATTAGTAATACAAACTTCAGAAGCAAGTCTAATCTATTATTGGGAATGTTTAGTTTGATATATTACAAATTAACATACAATAAAAGTGATGTCATAAAGGTGAGCAATGAAAAAACACATAAAATAGAGAAATATGCTGCTTGGTGTAAAGTATAATTGACTCTTTTGTTTTCTCAAATATACTACACTTCTCCACTGATTAACAACTAGCATTATTACGTCCCAATTCCAAAAACTAGTTAGGATTCTGAATTTCCATTGTCCATGTTGCTCCATTTGATCCCATATTAATTTAATATTTTATTAAATATTCAGACTGATCACAATTTGATACCAAAATTAGTAAACTTAATGTAGCAATTCTTAGTAGATTGTTTAAGAAAATTGCCAACCACAAGTTCTTGAAATCACTTATTGTGACATGTATAAAATGAAGAACAAACCTCCAGCTGATTTTGATACTGTCAATACAGATTAAGGGGTCGTTTGACGGGGAATAAGTTAGTTCAGGATTAATTATCCTGAAATTAATTATTCTGAGATTGTTATCCCATCATCTGAGACAATTAATTATGGGATTAGTTATTGTTACCGCCGTGTTAAAATTATAACACCAGAAGAACTGTTAGAAGAAATAGAAAATGTATAAACGATAAGAAATATTCCGAGTTCATAATTTTCTTGTGTGTCCTTAAGGAATTTTAACCCCCTCACAAGTTGCTAAGGTAATGGATTAAATCCTCCCAGGATGAAACGGAATAACCTTCCTGCAACAGTGGCAATACAAACTGCAGGATACCAACAAACTCAAAGAACGGAGCAAAATCACACTTACGACTTTGAGAGAGAGAGACTGCGAAGTAGAATGCAGTATTCAGAAGGAAATTCTTGGTTTTTTTTTTCAGTGAGTGGAAAAAGAAGCCATGCCTCAGAATTTATAGGCAATTATTGGAAGAGGTGTGATGTCTGTTCAGGAAGGAAAACAACGTTCAGCAAAGGCATTGTTTTTGACTGACATTTAATTAATTATTAAATTATTAATTAAATAAACTTTGTCCAAAAAGTAATCTTATCGATCGATCCAAATCCGAAGCCGAGTCGAGCGA
>ML379920.1:43445-53775 GCA_005239525.1 Nicotiana knightiana | reverse complement strand
GGTGGAGCCTCTAGAGAAATTTATCCGCCATCCTAACTATAGAGAAGTGAGGCATACACTTTGTGGGGTTGATTTCAAGGCTTCCTGGATTCGGGATAGATCCACTAATCATCATAAAAGGTTTCCCAAGAAGAAGATGAAGGCTGAAACACTGGTATGGTTGAAACTGATTAATGCACGGATACTACCGTGCACCCATGACACCTTAATCAGCCGAGAAAGGATTTGTGTGCTCTACTTCTTAATGACTGGGAAGCAAGTGAATGTGAGCCACCTGATTCGCTACCAAATGGGGTTGGTGCGTGCCAACAATAGAATTGATCGAATCCCTTTCCCGAATTTCCTGACTCAGTTCCTGCTAGATAGTAACGTAGTGGTTGAGCCCGACTTTGACCACATTATTGATCAAAAACTCACCCGGGAAACTGACATCACTGGCTTAAGACTAAAAGAAGAGTCTTCACTGACCAATGCTGAGCGTTATGCCAGGGATGATAGCTTCATGGCCCATCTGTATGGGATGATGGATTTGCAGTTGCGCATAGGAGGTCGTTCGGCGTCGGTTACTGAAAGGGACGAGTTGGATCAGAGGTATCCGCTCAATGCTCATGCTCAACAGATGATAGGAGCAGGTGAGGGGTACAAGCTCCCAGATGATAAAGATATAAACACACCTGATGATTCTGATGCGGAGCTAATGCGCTCGGATGAGGATGATAATGGAGAGGATGAGTTTGAAGAGGAATGGAGAGCGTCCGATGATGAAGACACTGAGTGACTAGGAAGTATCTTGCACCTTGTTTTACTTTTTGCTTTATATATATATGATGCACTGAGGACAGTGCATGAGCTAAGTGTGGGGTGCTGCATATATATGTGTTGTGTGAATTTTGTTGCTTATTGTTTTATTTCGTTTATTTTTAGTTTTTATGTTTAGTGAAATGTTTTTATGTTTGTTTGTTTTTAGATTTTATGTTTTGTTTTATTATCTTAAAAAAAAAAAGGGACTCTTCCCGACGATGGATCTCTTAGACAGTTCTCTTGAGGGAAGTAAGTCTAACGAATTTTTTTTTTTGTTTAGNTTTCATGTGTAGGTGAATTGGAGATGGAATCCGAGCTAAAGGGATGCAAATACATCAAAAATACGTTCAAGATGCGAGGAGGAGTGCACCGGGCTATAGCCGGGCGTTTGAGCCCAAACGCCTGACCCTGCCTGGCGTTAGCCAGGCGCCAGAGCCCAAACGCCTGACCCTGCCTGGCATTAGCCAGGCGTTAGAGCCCAAACACCTGCCTTAGCCTGGCATTATCCAGGCGCCAGGGCCCAAACGCCAGGCCCCTGTTCCGGCTAAATTCGAGTTTTTGAAGAGTTTGAGTGTCTCCCGGTTGGAATAGAAGTNCTTAATCTAGGGTTTTGGTGGAACCCGTTGGGGGACAAACTTATGGTGATATTAATATAGTTTGGTTTTGTTCACCTCTATTTGTTCAACTAAGTTCTTGTTGTAGCTAATTGAATGGCCATCAATTAGCTGTGCTTATTTAGTGTGTATCTTGAAAGAGAGTGCATATTTAGGTAATTTTTTGAACAACACCACTCCCACAAAAGTCATAACCGAGGGTTTAGAAGTTGGATTAANAGTAAATTATCATAATTACTTGAGAGAGATTTATGGTAGATAGAGTGTTCATGATTGATAGATATAATTAATCAAGTTATAGGAAATATCTGAGAAGTAAGTTCACCAACGGGGGAAACCATAACTTTAGACCTTTATCATAATTGTTTACAACACATAGCTAGTAATTGTTAGTTATTATTATTGTTAGTAGAATTAGTAAAACATCACCTATTTATATTAAAAAGTATTGAGAGAATTGATTGAGTAAAAGTTGCGTATTCTAAAGACTTGATTGATACGTAAATTCCCTGTGGGATCGACTCTGGGCATAATACCCCGGATTATATTTGCAACGCCCGTTTAGTCTTTTATTAGACATAGTTGAGCGTGATCAGCATCGTTGGTGAATTTCGGAAGTTTAGAAATCCTTAGGTTTTAATTTCGGGTTAATTTGGTGTCTTGATGTCACTTTGAGTGTTTCGAGGGTTCAACTAAGTTTGAGTGATGATATATGACGTGTGGGTATATTTGGTTGAGGCCCCGGGGGGCTCGGGATGATTTCGGGTGGTCATTGGAGAGTTTGGACTTGAGAGATTTCAGTTGGTGCTGCTGGTTCTGGTTTTCTGCACCTGCGGAAGGGAAATCACATATGTGGAGGTCGCAGGTGCGGTATAGGAGTCGTAGGTGCGGAGTTGGAGGCCTAGGGGATTTTCCGCAGAAGTGGGCAAGTGAGCGCACCTGCGAGCCCATAGGTGCGAAGTGGTGACTGCAGATGCGGAGTGAGCTGGGTAAGTAATTTCCGCAGATGCGGATTATTTCCGCAAATGCGGTGGTCGCATGTGCGAAGAATGGACCATAGATGCGGTTTAGTTGCGCAGAAAGTATATAAGGTCCCCTTCGCGAATTTTCTTATATTCCACCATTTGAAGACGAGTTTCGAGTTTTTTGAGGGATTTTGAAGAGGGATTCAAGGGGAAACACATTGAGGTAATGTTTTTGAACCTAATACTCGATTCTATGGTGATTTTCAGTTAAGTAAGCATGAAATTTGTGGGATTTAATGGTAAAAATTGAAGGGTTAGGGCTTGGAAATTGAAGGTTTGATTTGGGGATTTGAGGGTCATTTGTGATCGGATTTTGATTTATTTGGTATGTATGGACTCGTGAGAGTATAAGGATTTTAGTTTTGTGATTTTTATCGGATTCTGAGACGTGGGATCGGGGGTCGGGTTTGGCCAATTTCGGGAATTATGATGTAATTTGATAATTTTGATGTGGGCTTCGTTCCTTTGGCATATGTTAATGATATAATACTGATTTTGATTAGATCCGGGGCGATTTGTGGCCGAGGCGAGCGGCAAGGGCATTGAGGAGTAGAGTTTTGTCTTGATTGAGGTAAGTAATGCTTCCAAACTTGGTTCTGAGGGTTCGAAACCCTAAACTACGTGTTATGTGATTAGAATTGAGTGACACACATGCCAAGTGACGGGCGTGCAGGCGTGCACCGTGAGACTTGTGACCTGGTTCATTCCATGGCACCGTTTATTGGTTCTCTTTTGTTGATATTTGTTCTTCTGTCAATGTGACTTATGTGGACATTGCTAGAAATCATGCTAAATGCTATGTTAAGGCTTCACGCCAATACTGTGGTGGCCTGAGTGGTCGTCTTAATGCGAACATTGCTAGAAATCATGCTAGATATGTTAAGGCTTCACGCCGATGTTGTTGAGACTCGAGTGGTCGTTTATTGCTGTCATCTCATGTGTTTCATTGATATTATATACTCAGTCCTATCATTGCATATCATATCATGTCTTAGTCTCGGTAATTGTTGTTTTGCACATTATATCACTGATTCGGGTCAGTTCCTGCATTATGAGCCCATGTGAGCGAGACTAGAGAGTGATGACTGAGTGAGGCCGAGAGCCTGATATTGATTGACAGATATGGGATCGGGCTGCACGTTACAACATATTATATTGATTATGCCTGGATCTGGCTTATGTTAACGCTTGGGCTGTAGGAGCCCCTCCGGAGTCTGTAACACCCCCCCAGTGAGCGCAGTGATATTTGAGGGGTGGATCTTCCCTGGGCATGGATCTTGTACGAAGTGTTTATATTTGAGGGATGGATCTTCCCTGGACATGGATCTTGTCTGAAGTTTTTATATTTGGAGATGGATCTTCTCCATGAGGCTGGATTGGCTTGTTTTCATCGGTACTGAGCGACTGATGTCCATGATGTATATACGTATTCTGGGATGGATCTTCCCTGGGGCTTTGATCTATATATAGTACAGAGTGGTTGTGAGGTGTATCATTATCTGGATATGGATCTTCTCCATAGGGCTGGATCGGCCTTCTTCAGTACTGAGTGACTTCTATCTGATATGTATATATTCTGGGATGGATCTTCCCTGGGCCATGCGAGCCATATATAGTACTGTGTGGACGAGTATATGAGAGTGGGAGTACATTGTGAATTTTATACTGTTGATGCATTGGCATGCATAATAAATGGAGCTATATATATATATGTTAAACTGTTCAAAACTGTACTTGTCTTATCACCTTGAGTTGTCTAGTCAACTGAAAGCATGCCTAAATTTCTGTACCTTAGTTATGTTATATATGTGAAGGTTTAGTCTGTCACTACTCTCAGCCTACAGTTTGGGCTTGTTACTTACTGAGTTGGTGTACTCACATTACCCCATGCACCTTGTGTGCAGATTCAGGTATCTCAGGTCATGGTAGTGCCAGCTGATCTTTGCTGCGGTTCATCTTCGGAGAGAGAGCGAGGTAGCTGCTTGGCAATCGCAGACCCGCCTTTCTCCTTCCCTATATTCCTTGTGTATTTTGTTAGTTATTTCTCAGACAATTGTTTGTCTTGATGTATTTTTTGGCACAGTTGTAGTATGGCTCATGACTTAGTGACATTAGATTTTGGGATTCCTCTCTTTTTACAGTATTTTGAATTTTATTTTTATCTTTTATTTCGGTCTCTCTGATGGAAAAAAGGTCAATATTTATATATTCTTATGATAGAAAGCGAATTGGTTAAGAGTGTAGGCTTGCCTAGTTCCACGATAGGCACCATCACGACCAGGTTGGTTTTTGGGTCGTGATAGACATCAAGGCTAAATAGCAGAAAATAACAGGAAATAACAAGCTTTTCTATAAATATAAATATACATAAATTCTTATCATCTCAGTTGACAATTTGTGTTCTAAGGCATTTTAAACAATTCAAGTCACAGTAGTGCCAAGCAAATAGCATGCGCAGGTAGTGTCGTGGGCGTATGACCCGATCCAACATAATAATAAAATATGCAATTCCGGAGGGTCGAACGGAGCGAATCACAGATGCATCTATTACCCATCTCGCAAATCATACATGCGACACGGTCAATACAATTAAGCACATCAAGCAGGCAATCAAGGATTTGTCAAATAAGCAAGTACTCAAGAAATGTCAACTTCTCTTTAAAGGTAAAAATATATTGTTCAATATATTAAAATTATTGACCAATTTGACATGATCTAAGCAAGTTAAATTTACCATAAAGTTTCACGTATAACAAGTAAGCATGCTTTTGGGTCCTAGGCTACCCGGACTTAAGCATAACAGTAGCTACCGACGGACTCTCGTCACCTCGTGCATACGTAGCCCCCACAAATAATAGAACATAATTAATTACTTCACCTATGGGGAAAATTCCCTCTTACAAGGTTAGAAGAGAGACTTACCTCGTTTCGAGCCTACTTCCAACTCAAGAATGTTCTCAAACCCTCAAACCGGAGCCGCACAATTCGAAACTATTCAAATAGCATAAAAACCAATCATTATAGGCTTACAAGTTCATATTCTAGCTATTAAAGTGATTATCCAACCCCAAAGGCAAGATTCCCAAAATTCGCCCCCGGGCCCACGTGCTCGGATTTCGGAAATTCTTAAGGGAAGTTGTTACCCATAACCTAAGGATCAAGAATATATGATTTTTACTCCATTCCATAACAAATTTCGTGGTTAAATCTTGTTTTTATCAAACCCTAGGTTTTACTCTAATCCCATGACTTCCACTAATCTTGGTGTGTTAATCTAGCCATAAACCAAGTGTTAAAATCACATTAAGTAGGAGTAACTTACCTCACAAATGCTAGGTTGAAATCCCCTCTTTGGAAGCTCCCAAATCTCCAAAACAATGAACGAAATGTGTCAAAAATGACACATTCCTGAATTAAATGAAGGCACTGCCTTCAGTGATTTCCGCGCCTGCGGTTAGGGGACCGCATCTGCGGTCTCGCTTATGCGAAGAGGGGTCCACATATGCGGAATTTGGCCGGGTTGGCTGGGGACGCATCTTCGGTCTGGGGCCTCTTCTGCAGTTCCGCTTCTGTGGAAGAGGAGCCGCTTCTGCGGTTCCTGGGCTCCTCCCCTTGGGCCGCACTTGCGAAGGATGGACCGCTTATGCGGTCTCGCACCTGCGGCTGGCCAACCGCAGGTGCTGTCGCACCAGAACTGGGGCACCAGCAACTCACTTTGAGCTTGGACTCTCCTCACGCGACGTCTAATGACATCTGGGGCCCTCGAGGCCCCGTCCAAGCATACCAACAAGTCTTATATCATAAAATGGACTAGCTCGAACCTTTGGAACGCCCGAAACAACATTAAAACCAAGAATCACACCCTAAAACCAATTGAATCAAACTTATGAACTTTAAGTTCTTAAATCTACTTCTAACACGCCGAAATGTACTTATACTACTCGGAATGATACCAAATTTTGCGTGCAAGTCCCAAATGAGCGTGCAAGTCTTAAATGACATTACACAGCTATTCTTGATCTCAGAATTCCGTTTGGACCTCGATATCATCAAACCACGCTCCAAACCTCAATTATAGAACTTCAAGAATCTTATTTCACTATTTGGCGTCGAAACACTCCCGGGCCATCCAAAACCCGTTCTGAACATACGCCCAAGTCCGAAATCATCATACGAACCTATTAGAACCTTCAAATACCGATTCTGACGTCGTTTACTCAAAATATTGACCAAAGTAAAACTTGGCCTTTTAGGCCAACCTTAAGGAACAAAGTTTTCCAATTTCAACCCAAACTCTTCCAAATCCCGAACCAACCATCCCCGCATGTCATAAATCAATAAAAACAAATACGGGAAGTCTTATTTAGGGGTACAGGGTTCTAGAAAGCAAAACGACCGATCGGGTCGTTACATAAATGTTTCCCGGTGAATTCTTGATTGATTGTTTGAATGTGTGTACTTACATTTGACCGCGTCACATGTATGATTCGCGAGTGGGGTAATAGATGCATCTATGGTTCGCGCCGTTCGACCCTCTGACAGTGCACATTTTACTATTATGTTGGATCGGGTCGTACGCCATGACATTATCTGGGCACATGCTATTTGCTTGGTACTACTGTGACTTGAATTGCTTAAAATGCCTTGGAATATAAATTGTCAATTGAAATGACAGGAATTTATGTACATTTATATTTATGGAAAAGCTCATTATTTTTGTTATTTTCTGCTATTTAGCCTTGATATTCATGCTTATTCACATGCTTAAGTATATTGTTTGGCCCTAGTAAGTGTCAAGTTGACCCCTCGTCACTACTTCTTCGAGGTTAGACTGGATACTTACTGGGTACATAATGTTTATGTACTCATGCTACGCTTCTGTACTTAATTGTACAGGTTCTGAGGCAGGTCCATCTGGTTACTAGTTCAAAGTATGCTCTTGATACTGAGGCAGAGGTTCCACGGTGAGCTGCTTATCCTGATGTCGTTCAGCAGCGTGTTGGAGTCTTTCCTTTTGCTTATTATGTCTATTCTATTTCAAACAGTAGAGTAGATGTATACTTTTGTTCATTCCACTAGATGCCCAAACACTTGTGACACTAGTTCCTGGCACACACTTTGGTGGATATTCTTTTGGGGATATAATATTTTAAACTTGACTCCTTTTATCATTTTAATCTATATTGCCTTCGTATTTTTATATTCTTAGTAATTTAGATTAAGATATTGTTGGAAAGGTCTTTAATAAAATAAAATAGGATTCACTTGATAAATAGTGTTGGCTTGCCTAACTTCGGTGTTAGGCGCTATCGCGACCTAGAATGCAATTTGGGTCGTGACAACATGGTATCAGAACACTAGGTTCACATAGGTCTCACAGGTAATGGGCAGACCTAATAGAGTCCTACGGATTGGTACGGAGACGTCTGTATTTATCTTCGGGAGGCTATAGGGTGTTAGGAAATTTATCTTTATTCATCTTCTATCGTGTAACTTATGGTAAACTAAATTTCATTCTTCTATTATCTCACAGATGGTGAGGACGCATACGGCTGACGTTCCAGACCCGGGAGGAGCTGCTCTCCCCATTGATAGAGGCCGAGGCAGAGGCTGACGAGGGAACCGACCCGAGGTAGTGGACGAGGGCGTCCCAGAGCTGACCCAGTTGCACCACCATCGGGTCCAACAGAGGATCCTATTGTTGAGGAGCAGGGCAAGGTGCCTGATGCATGGCCAGAATTCATAGTTTTAAGCATTATATACCTTACATTTTATGTGCTTTTGTGATAAAAATACACGTTATATGTGCNTGATGCGTGGCTAGAATTCATAGTTTTAAGCATTATATACCTTACATTTTATGTGCTTTTGTGATAAAAATACACGTTATATGTGCATAATGGAGTCTATTTCATGTGTAGGTGAATTGGAGATGGAAACCAAGCTAAATGGGTGCATAAACATTGAAAATATGCTCAAGAGTCGGAAAGGAGTGACCCGGGCAATACCCGGGCGTTTGGCCCCTAAAGCCAGACATGACCAGGAGTTAAGGGGGCGTTTGGCCCTTAAGGCCAGGGTGACCCTGGCGTTAGCCAGGCGTTAGACCCCTAACTCCAGGCCTGCCCAGGTGTTAAGGGGGCGTTTGGGGCTTAACGCCTGGGTGCCTGGTCCAGTCAACTCCGACTTTTAAAGGTTTTTAAGTGTTTTCCGGTTAGAGTAGAAGTCTCCTACACGTTTAGGGTTTATCCCAAACGTATAAATAGACCCAATAACACAACTTTGAGTAGAGGATGCCATTTTGGGGAGAGAATTTACACACAAGATCATTGAAGAAGCAGAGGATTATCAGTTTTCTTCGTCTTGATCTAGTATCTTCCATTGATGAAAAAGACTTATGCAATTGTTTAATTCTAGTATGAGTGGCTAAACACCCATTGTTCTGGGGTTGTGATTTAGCCATGAATATTTTTATTCGATATTAACTTAACCTTGATTTTAATTCGCTCAATATATGGTTGTTTCTTCAATTATGCGTTTAATTGCTTAATTGTTTGGCTAGAAATTTGGTTCTATATACTATCTATGTTATGTTTGGTAAAGCCGTATATAGATTAGAGAAGAATTGAAGAGAGCACGATCTTAACCCTTCAGGGGAGCGTATTTGTGGTTAGGTTATGAATATACCTAGACACCGTGCTTAATTAAACATCGTAACCTTAGTGCGTTCTAATAGATTAATTTCATAGGAATATAGACATTAATCTAATTNTTTTGTTTTGGCTCGATTAAATAGAAATTAGAGTGATTCAATAAGTAGTTTATGCAAGTCCCTGTGGGTTTGACATTCGATTTAACATTATATTACTTGCTACGACCATGTATACTTGCGTGTGCGGTTTGGGACCAACATGTTTTTGGAGCCGTTGCCGGGGAATTGAATATAGACTACTTTTTAGTTACTTGTTTTAATTGTTTATTTCATTGAGTCTAACGTCACGTGATTTTTTTCTCTAATCTCAGGAAATTCGAGTGAATGCGTAGGGTCAGAAGCCAGGATAGACTTGACGGCTTTGACCCCGAACCTGAGAGATCATTTCACAGGAGATTGCGAGAAGCAAGAGATACAGACAATCTTCAGGACTTCATCCGATTTCCTGTGAACATGGCAGAGGAACAACACATGGCGGTTCAGGAGGTGGCAATGCCAAGCATTGCTAATGTCACCTCCAGCATCGTGAAGCCCAGAATCACTGGGCACTTTGAGCTGAAACAGAGCACGATCCAACTACTTCATGCAAACGGGCAATTTTTGGGTCTTCCACACGAGGATCCAGAGCAGCACATTTTGAACTTCTTGGAGATTAGTGATACTTATATCACTAACAGGGTCACGCCAGATTATGTGAGGCTCACACTTTTACCATTCTCTATATTGGGCGAAGCACAGCGATGGCTAAAGGCAGAACCAGCTAATTCCATCACAACATGGAACGATCTGGCGAGAAAATTTCTGGCAAGGTTTTTCCCTTCAGGAAAGACCGCAAAGATTAGGAGTGAGATAGTCTCCTTTAGGCAGAAAAAAGGTGATTCGTTATATTCAGCATGTGAAAGGTTCAAGGGGCTACTTAGATATTGTCCTCATTNCACTTTCATTGAAGGGCTCCATCCTCAAACAAAAATTGTGGTAGATGCAGCAGCCGGAGGTCAGGTGTTGGAGAAGAATTATGATGAAATATTTGCATTACTGAATAAATTCTCCAAAAGCAATCCAGACCGGCAAGGTGAGATGGGGAGAAATATGGTTCAGAAATCACTAGGGTTTCTTGAACTAGATATGGTCTCAGCATTGTCAGCCCAGATCTCTACATTGACTAACCAAGTCAATCAGAT
>ML379920.1:0-43359 GCA_005239525.1 Nicotiana knightiana | reverse complement strand
AGATTCAGGTATTTTGTGAAGTCTGTGGAGAGGGTCATTCAAGTGAGTTATGACCAGTTAATCCAGAGTCTGTCTGCTTTGTGGGTAACGCTAATAGGGGACAAGCAAATCAATATGTAAACACCTATAACCCCAACTGGAGAAACCACCCAAACTTCTCTTGGGGAGGAAATCAGAGCACTCAGCATAATTACAGGCATCCAGCACCTCAACAGCAGTACAAACCACCTCAGGCTGAACCATCAACAAGCCTTGAGGATATTATGAAGAGAATGATGAATGACCAACTTGGTTTCAATCAGAAAATAATGGCTGATCACCAAGCCCAGACTGTAGCCATGAGAAACTTAGAACATCAAGTGGGGAAACTCACCAGTTCTCAAAATACCCGACCAACGGAGGCTCTACCAAGTGACACTGAAGCTAATCCTAAAGCACATGTTAATGATATATCATTGAGAAATGGAAAGAAATTGGAGACAGTCCATCCCAGTCAGAGAAAGCAGGTAAATGTTAATGAGAGACCAACCACTATTGAACCAACTTCAGACAAACCCGAAAGAATCAGATAAGCCAGCAAAGGAGGCGAGTGCTGAGAAACCTCCACCATTTGTTGCAAGGCCACCCCTTTCATTCCCTCAAATTCTGCAAAAGGTGAAAGATAATGCAGCATACAAAAAGTTCCTTGATCTCTTAAAGCAGGTACAAATCAATATTTCACTGGTAGACATTCTGCAGGAGGTACCCAAATATGCTAAGTATATCAAGGACATTGTGGCAAATAAATGAAGGCTGACTGAGTTCGAAACTGTGGCACTCACTGAGGAAGTTAGCTCAAGAATTCAAAGCAAGCTTCCTCAGAAATTAAAAGATCAGGGTAGCTTTACTATCCAAATATCAATTGGTAAGCATGCAGTCGGGCGAGCTCTGTGCGATATTGGGGAAAGTATTAATTTGATGCCACTATCTGTGTTCAAGCAGTTGGGATTGGGTGAACCACGCCCAACAACAGTGATTTTACAATTGGCAGACCGCTCCCTAGCCCATCCTGAGGGAGTAATTGAAGATGTGCTGGTTCAGGTGGGATCATTCATATTCCCAGCTGATTTCATTATCTTGGACTATGAGCCTGATTTGGAAGTCCCATTTATTTTGGGGCGTCCATTCCTAGCTACAGGCCGAGCTATTATCGATGTGTGTGAAGGGAAGATGACAATGCGCGTTGGTGATCGAGTGGAGGTGTTTAATGTTTATAAGGCACTCAAGTTACCTGTCCACTATGAAGAACTATCCATGATTTCTGTAGTGGAAAGCAAATCGGAGTCCATGGTTCCCTACATGAATCCTATNTGTTACTCTAACCCTCCCTAAGCCATCTATTGAAGAGGCTCCAAAGCTGGAACTCAAACCTCTTCCAGCACATTTACGCTATGCCTATTTGGGGAACTCTGAAACATTGCCCGTGATCATCTCATCTAGCCTGACCAATACACAAGAACAGAAATTGCTTAGGGTACTTCGTGAGCACAAAAAGGAAATTCGGTGGACCATCGCAGATATTAAAGGTATCAGTCCATCGTTTTGCATGCATAAAATATTTTTGGAAGACGGAATTCGCCGAGTGTTGAGCAGCAAAGGAGGATGAATCCCATTATGAAAGAAGTCATAAAATTTCTTGATGCAGGCATCATCTTTCCTATTTCTGATAACAATTGGGGGATCCCAGTTCAATGTGTACCCAAAAAGGGAGGAATGACCGTGATTGAGAATGAGAAAAATCAGCTAATTCCTACCCGCACTATCATGGTTTGGAGAGTTTGCATAGATTATCGAAGGCTCAACAAAGCAACCCTCAAAGATCATTTTCCACTCCCATTCATTGATCAAATGCTGGACAAGTTAGCAGGGCATGAATATTACTGCTTTCTGGATAGGTATTCAGGTTACAATCAAATTCTCATATGCCTAGAGGATCAGGAGAATACCACTTTTACTTGCCTTTAAGGAACCTTCGCCTTCAACCGAATGCCATTTGGTCTTTGCAATGCACCAACCACCTTCTAGAGATGCATGATGGCGATTTTCACCGATATGGTGGAAAAATTTGTAGAAGTGTTTATGGATGACTTCTCAGTCTTTGGGGCATCTTATGATGACTGTTTGAAAAACCTGAGCATGGTGTTGGTCCGTTGTGAAGAAACAAATCTGGTGTTAAATTGGGAGCAGTGTCACTTCATGGTGCAGGAAGGCATTGTCTTGGGTCATAGAATATCTAAAAGTGGCATCAAAGTTGATAAGGCAAAAGTGGAGGCAGTTGAGAAACTACCTCCACCAAATTCAGTGAAGGGTGTCCGGAGTTTCTTGGGACACACATGATTTTATAGGCGCTTTATTAGAGATTTCTCTAAAATTGCAACTCCATTGTGCCGGTTGCTGGAAAAAGATATCAAGTTTAATTTTGATGCACCCTGCCTGAAGGCATTTGAGGAGCTCAAGAAGAAATTGGTAACTGCCCCCATAATTGTTGCACCTGATTGGTCACTACCATTTGAACTTATGTGTGATGCAAGTGACCATGCAATTGGGGCAGTGCTAGGCCAAAGGAAAGACAAGGTGTTTTATTCCATCTACTATGCGAATAAGACCCTCGATGATGCACAACGGAATTACACCACCACTGAAAAGGAGCTGTTAGCTCTGGTATGGGCCTTTGAAAAATTCCGGGCATACTTGGTGGGCACAAAAGTTATTGTCCATACAGATCACACAGCAATCAGGTATTTATTTACAAAAAAGGAGTCTAAAGCTAGATTGATGTGCTGGGTTTTATTATTGCAGGAATTTGATGTGGAAATAAGAGACCGAAAGGTCACTGATAACCAAGTAGCTGACCACCTGTCAAGGCTGGAAAATCATGATCATGTTGAGGAGGGTGGAGATATTAAAGAAGTCTTTCCTGATGAGCAACTTTTTGCTATAACCCAAGACCCTCCTCTGTGGTATGCCGTTTATGTGAATTATTTGGTGAGTGGGGTACTTCCCTCGGAAATAAAATCTAAAGCAAGGAAAAGTTTCTTACACGACGTGAAATTTTACTACTGGGATGAGCCCTACCTGTACAAAGAATGTGGTGATCAGTTAATGAGGAAATGCATTCCTGATGTAGAAATGGAACAGGTGTTGTACGATTGTCATGCATCACCATATGAAGGTCATCATGGTGGCGATCGAACGACAGTAAAAGTGCTACAATCTGGGTTCTTTTGGCCAACACTATTCAAAGATGCCCACGCATTTGTTAAAAAGTGTGACCAATGCCAGAGAACAGGAACGATAACAAGGAAACATGAGATGCCTTTGAATAATATCTTGGAGGTAGAGATTTTTGATGTATGGGGGATAGATTTTATGGGTCCATTCCCATCATCCAGGGGACATAAATACATTTTGCTAGCAGTTGACTACGTGTCGAAATGGGTGGAGGCAATTGCATTGCCGACGAATGATGCCATGGTTGTCGCTGCGTTTGTGAAGAAGAATATATTCTCCAGATTTGGTACTCCACGAGCCTTGATTAGTGATGAAGGAACCCATTTTTGCAATCGGTTGTTGAATAACCTTTTAGCTAAATATGGGGTCCGTCATCGAGTTGCAACAGCATATCACCCTCAAACAAGTGGACAAGCAGAGGTATCCAATAGAGAAATCAAGCAAATACTAGAGAAAACGGTGAGTGTGAACATGAAAGATTGGGCTGCTAAGTTAGATGATGCTTTATGGGCATACAGAACAGCATACAAGACACCAATTGGGGCATCACCGTACAAGTTGGTCTATGGGAAGGTATGTCACCTCCCCGTAGAGCTTGAACACAAGGCGTATTGAGCCATCAAGAAGTTAAACATGAACCTTGAAGCCGCGGGTGAGAAAATAATGTTGCAGTTGGATGAATTGGATGAGTTCAGATTGCACTCAAACGAAAATGCCAAACTTTACAAAGAAAAGACCAAGAGATGGCATGCCAAACATATACATCCGCGTCATTTTGAGTCGGGCCAACAGGTACTATTATTCAATTCTAGGCTTAGACTATTTCCTGGAAAGCTGAAATCGAGATGGTCAGGCCCGTTTGAAATAGTGAGAGTCACTCCATATGGTGCACTTGAATTGCGAGCTATACATGGTGAAAGAACATTTTTAGTGAATGGGCATAGAGTCAAACATTATTGGGGTGGTACCATAAATCGTGAGAAGACCAAAGTCGTGCTCACTGATGGCTGAGTCGAGGTTCTGCGCGTGCCGCGATGTTAAATCAGGCGCTTCATAGGAGGCAACCTATTGACTTGTTGTAATCGTCGTGCCATGACATTAACTAAGGCGATTATTGGGAGGCAACCCAATACTTAGTTAAATCTTAACATAGCTTGAAGAATATCATATAATTATAGGTACTAACGAGCTTGCGAGTGCATTCAAGTGAAAGGAGCAGTGTTCGTGCATGACGGAAGGTGAGACGAAGGCCAGGGGGTACCTGGCGTTTCAGCCCTAACGCCTGGCTAACACCAGGGTAGGCTGGGCATTTTAACTCTAACGCCTGGCTAACGCCAGGGTAGGCTGGGCGTTTCAGCTCTAACGCCAGGTAGGCTGGGGTTTGGGATCCAACGCCTGGCTAACGCCAGAGGGTCCGAGATTTAAGACTAAAACGCACGCCTAATGCCAGGTAAGTATCTTCTTCTAATTTTTTCATCTCCCATCTCCCTCTCAAGCAAGAGTTTGCTCCCAAGAACACAAACAACAACGAATTGCTCTCACACTCACACTACAACTCATAGATTACCCACACATCTACACACCCACATCAACTCTTCACCCACACATCTGCACACCCACAACACACACAAGTCTGCACAGGCTCAATTTCGGGGTTCACCTCATCAAATTAACACTCATCAATCGTTGAGGTATGATTTTATCCCTATTCTGTGTAAATTCGACTTGGGTGTTACAATTATATATGGTGTAGCCATGATTCATGGTGGTTCCTTATGGGTTTATGAATTTCATGGTCATATTGTATGATGTTTTGCATCCCAATCCCCGAAACCCTCTAGGAATGGGCTGAATTTGTTAAACTAAGTGGTATTATGGAACCCCACCCAGATGTGGGTACATGAGGCAGTCCCTCAATTCCATAAGAGCTCTCATGGCATTGTGCACGCCAAGTGCTCGATATAATGCCTCAATGGAAATACATATCCCATTTGGAGCCCGAGTCTCCGGGAAACATCCCACTAGTATCATGCATTGTAAATTCCATGAAATGTTAAGTGTGAAGAGGCTCAGGAGAAATCCTTTGGGTCAATTATTCATCAACGTACCAAGGTGAAGTCTGATTAACCTTGCGAAAGCTTTTGTACACACTTTGTGACACCCACTAACTACTGATCATATGTGCAGGAAAAACAATGCTACCCAGAAGATCCACTGGCAAGGGGAAGGCCACGTTGTCGGCCCCAGCTAAAAGCAAAGAAAAACCCCCACAACCCCAAAAGAAAAGAAAAGGGGGGGGGGATGCTACTTCCAGTATGACTGGTGAGGAAGTAGTAGCTGTCGTCGCTGCTATGAGACAGCGACCCACTGGTGAAAGGGAATATGGTCTCAACAGCATACCAGTGCAATCCAGGAAATGGTATGCACGCTGCAAACCCAAGCATGTTCACCCTAAAGGGGCCATTAAGGAAGGGAGTCTAAGATAAAAATTTCCAGCAGTTTGGCAGAGCATCCATGAGTTGGGGCTGGGATATGTGTTCAGACACAATGGTGACATCAACCTCAACTTAGTACGAGAATTCTACACAGGTTTTGACCCTAAGGAAAAGAACGGATTGGTGCCAATTCGTGGGCACTTGGTAGATTTTTCGGCCAAGGCCATTTGTGACTTCCTAGGTGCACCAAATGTTCCGGTGGAGCCTCTAGATCAATTCATCCGCCAGCCCAACTATAGCAAGGTGAGGCACACACTTTGTGGGGTTGATTCCACAACTGCTTGGGTTCGGGATAGAGCCACAAAGCGCCATAAAAGATTTCCAAAGAAGAAAATGAAGGCTGAGACCCAGGTGTGGCTTAAAGTGATTAATTTACGGATACTACCATGCAACCATGACACCTTAATCAGCCGAGAGAGGATTTGTGTGCTCTACTTCCTCATGACGGGGCAGAGGGTAAATGTGGGTCAGCTGATGCGCTATCAAATGGGGTTGGTGCGTTCGAGCAATAGAATTGATCGAATACGATTCCCAAATTTCATAACTCAGTTTCTGCTAAATGAGGATGTAGCGGTTGAGCCCAACTTTGACCATACCATTGATCAATTCCAACGAGAGATTGATATCTCTGGCCTAAGACTGAAGGAAGATCCCTCCCTGACCAATGCAGAGTGCAATGTGCGGGATGACAGCTTCATGGACCATCTTTATGGGATGATGGATTTGCAATTGCGAATAGGAGGTCGGCTAGCGTCAGTTGATGAGAGAGTTGAATTGGATCACAGGTACCCGCTAAATGCTCATGCGCTGCAGATGATTGGAGCGGGTGAGGGATACAGGCTCCCTGATGATGAGGATATCAACACTCCTGACGACTCTAATGCAGAGCCAATGCGCTCGGATGAGGAAGATGATGACGAAGATGAGCATGAGGAGGAGTGGAGAGCGTCAGATGATGGCGACGCTGAATGATTAGGGAGTTTCTTGTACCTTGCTTCTATTACTGCTTTTGTATCTATATAATGCACTGGGGACAGTGCATGGATTAAGTGTGGGGTGTGTGTATGTTGTATTTTGTTATACTTACGAAGTGTGGACTTGTTGTACTATATGTGGGTTTGTAATGTTGTAGTGTATTCATGATAAAGTAAATGATCTTTCTGTTAAAGCTTGTAGTTTTAAAAAAAAAAATTGGAGTTGTCCTGACGATGGACCTCTTAGACAGTTCTCTTGAGGGAAGTAAGTCTAAAGAAAATACCAAAAAGATTTTTTTTAGGTAGTGTAGTAATTCCCCCTTGGTTTTTCTTTGGACCACGATTCTTTTCCAAGGGTGTAACTTGAACCGGGTAATTTAAATTAAGTTTATTTATTTTTTGTTTTTAGAGTAGTTAGGAAGAAACTGAGTAAATTAGAGATACCCCATGACATGGTTGATACCGGCATATTAGGCTATGACATACATTCTGCTTTTCCTTATATTTGGTTTGACATGTGATGTCTGAGTAAAAATAATTAGCCNGTGAGGTTTAGTGATTTTCTATGCTATCCTGTGTAGTCTAGAACTTGCCCCGTGTGTTAATCTAAGCGAAATTGTAGGTTATGCTAGTCTAGGAGATGACGTAGGCATTTTCTTTCTTGATCATGGATGTGCTTTTCACATAAGAATTACATTTTCCATTGCTAGCCCCTTTGAGACGTATTGACCTTTTATTTGGTACCCACATTACAAGCCGTACCCCTATTTTGTTCTTAAATTGAGATTTCTTGCACCTTTTCCTCCTAAGGCACTTAGTTGCTAAAAGAAGTAAGGTGAGCTATTGGGGATTAACTTTTGAGTGGAGCCATGGAAAAACTTGTTAGTGCACTAAAAAAATTGTATTCAAAAGTCACTAGCCATTGAATCTTCATGTATGGAGTGTGTGTAGAAAGAAGAAGAAAAAAATAATAGAAAAAATATGTACCAAAAGATACACACCTCCAAATTTTATTAGTTGTGCTAGTGAGTATATAGAAGTGCTTAATTGAAAGAGGGCTATGTTGAATATGAATTGTGGCAAGGGAATTGGTTGAGAAGAATATGTGTTGATTTGTGAAAGTAGTGTATTAAAGTGCTTAGGAGGGTTAGTCACTATTCCTAAATATATCCTACCCGTCCCTTAGCCTACATTACAACCTTAAAAGTCCTAATTGATCCTAGATTTGGCTAACTTGAATTAGTGGAGATCTACACTACGGGCAAGCTTATGGTACGACCACGGGATGCATATGAATTCTTTGTGAGAGTGAGGGAATTTGTTCAATTGTGTGATGTCCTTAAATTATGTTCAAAAGCATATTTGAATGTGTGGACTAGTTATATTCACTCTTTTGTTGTTGGTGAGGGCACATGATCTCATGAACGATTGGTAATGTTGTAACTTTCTTGTTGGGTAGGTGCGTGAATTGAGAGGGCTTAGTGGTTGCAAGTCGACTCTTGAGGTTGGGTGGTTGCGATTAGGTTGTTGGTATGATTGATTAAATTGTTATACTTGGGCATGTTTAAAGAAGGGAAAGAATGTGAAATTTTGTATGTTCTTACTTGATTGCCGGTATCGATCATAGTTAAGGGGTAATGTGTGTGATTGAAAAGTAAAACACTCCTTGTTAATGAAATGTGTACGTGTTAAAGGATATTTCTCGAGGACGAGCAAGAGTCTAAGTATGGGGTGTTCATGCGTGGCTAGAATTCATAGTTTTAAGCATTATATACCTTACATTTTATGTGCTTTTGTGATAAAAATACACGTTATATGTGCATAATGGAGTCTATTTCATGTGTAGGTGAATTGGAGATGGAAACCGAGCTAAATGGGTGCATAAACATCGAAAATACGCTCAAGAGTCGAAAGAGTGAGCCGGGCAATACCCAGGCATTTGGCCCCTAAAGCCAGACATGCCCAGGCGTTAAGGGGGCGTTTGGCTCTTAAGGCCAGGGTGACCTTGGCGTTAGACCCCTAACGCCAGGCCTGCCCAGGCGTTAAGGGGGCATTTGGGGCTTAACGTCTGGGTTCCTGGTCCAGTCAACTCTGAGTTTTAAAGGTTTTTAAGTATTTCCCGGTTAGAATAGAAGTCTCCTACACGTTTAGGGTTTATCTCAAACGTATAAATAGACCCAATAACACAACTTTGAGTAGAGGATGCCATTTTGGGGAGAGAATTTACACACAAGATCATTGACGAAGCAGAGGATTATCAGTTTTCTTCGTCTTAATCTAGTATTTTCCATTGCTGAAAAAGACTTATGCAATTGTTTAATTCTAGTATGAGTGGCTAAACACCCATTGTTCTGGAGTTGTGATTTAGCCATGAATATTGTTATTCGATATTAACTTAACCTTGATTTTAATTCGCTCAATATATGGTTGTTTCTTCAATTCTGCGTTTAATTGCTTAATTGTTTGGCCAACAATTTGATTCTATATACTATCTATGTTATGCTTGGGAAATCCGTATACAGATTAAAGAAGAATTGAAGAGATCACGATCTTAACCCTTCAGGGGAGCGAATTTGTGGTTAGGATAGGAATATACCTAGACACCGTGCTTAATTAAACATCGTAATCTTAGTGCATTCTAATAGATTAATTTCATAGGAATATAGGCGTTAATATATTTTTAATAGGCTAGTAGTACTTCGGGAGAAGGCTACGAGAGCAATTATCGATTAATTAGCAACCATGAGTGAATTATATGAAAGGGAGAGTTAATTAGAATGCAATACGAGTGGTGAATTGATCACAACCCTGGAATATTTGTCTCTATTGAATACACAACAATATTCTCGTTACTTGATAATTAGTTCATATAATCATAGAATAAATTAGTTATATTCTTGGATTTTGTTTTGGCTCGATTAAATAGCAATTAGAGTGATTCAATAAGTAGTTTATGTAAGTCCCTGTGGGTTCGACATTCGATTTAACATTATATTACTTGCTACGACCACGTATACTTACGTGTGTGGTTTGGGACCAACAGTGCCCGTAGTAGATCCTGCCCCTGTGGATTTCATGACAACGCCGGGCTTCCAGGAGGTCATGGGCCGTATGATGCGGTTCATGGACACTATGACCCAGGCTGGTTTATTTCCAGCGGACCCAGATACATCTCAGGTGGGAGGGGGAGCACAGACCCCTACTACCCAGGCCCCAGGCCATGCAACTACGGTTTATCAGACTCCGGGTACACTACCTGTAGGCGGGGCCCATCCGGTTGCAGCAGTAGCACCTGAGCCCAGACCAGCGGCGGACGATGATCCGCAGAAGTTATTAGACAGATGGAATAAAATACACCTTCCTGTCTTCAACGGTGAGCGTCATGAGGATGCTCGAGATTTCGTTGATAGGTGCAGGGATAGACTGCACAACATGAGGATATTGGAGTCTCATGGGGTTGACTTCACCACTTTTCAACTGAAGGGTAGGGCCCGTAGGTGGTGGCAGTCTTATGTTCTTGGCAGACCAGTGGGTTCTCCCCTATCACTTGGGAGCAGTTCATACAAATTTTTCTGGACATGAATATTCCACCCTCCGAGAGGGAAGAACTGCGGTACCAGTTTGAGCAACTTGAGCAGGGTCAGATGTCAGTGACCGACTACGAGGCGAGGTTTTCTGAGTTGTCTCGTCATGCACTTATGATACTTCCTACTGACGCGGAGAGAGTGCGAAGGTTTGTAGCAGGGTTGCACTATGGCATTAGGGCCAACATGGCCCGAGAGGTGGAGATGAGGACTTCTTATCAGCTAGTAGTGGAGATCGCTCGCAGGATTGAGGGCTATCATATGAGGAGTAGAGAGCAGGGACAACAAGATAAGAGGGCTCGATTTTCTGGGGATTTTAGAGGTGCTCCGGCTTGGGGAAGGGGTTAGTTTGGGAGGGGCCAGCCTTACAGGCCCCCATATTCAGCACCACCACCACCTTCTCGAGGTGCTCTAGTGAGGCCTTATTTCAGTGCGATGACGGAGAGTTCTTACCGCCCACCAGGTCATTAGTGTTCTTCCAGCGCCTATTTCAATGCCATGCCAGGGAGTTTATATCGTCCCCCAGCCATTCAGGGTCCTTTTGGTGGGTACTCCGGCCACCAGGGCCAGTCTTCAAGGAAGCAGTCTATGGTACCGAGAGGTTTTTATGAGTGTGGGGATCCAGGCTACATGAAGAGGACTTTCCCTAGGCTCTGGGGCAAGGCATTTCAGTAGAGTCCCCATCCTATGATTGCAGAACCAGTAGTCCGGCCAACTAGGGGTGGAGGAAAAGTGGGTAGGGGTCGTCCTAGAGGTGGAGGCCAGGCAGGGGGAGCTCAGTCAGCTTCTGTCTAGTTAGGTGGAGGCCAGCCAGCCGGTGCTCCAGCCAGGTTCTATGCTTTTCCGGCCAGACCAGATGCATTGGCCTAAGATGCAGTTATCACAGGTATTATCTCCATCTGCGGTAGGGAGGCATCAATATTATTGGATCTAGGTTCTACCTATTCATATGTATCATCACTGTTTTCTCCCTTCCTGGATATTCCTCGTGAGTCTTTGGGTACTCATGTTTACTCCCATGGGCGATTATGTGGTTGTGGACCGGATCTATCGGTCCTATATGGTCACATTCTGTGGGTTCGAGACCAGAGCGAACCTCTTGTTACTTGATATGACTGACTTTGAGGTCATCCTAGGCATGGAATGGTTATTTCCTTATCACGCCATCCTAGATTGCCATGCCAAGACTGTTACTTTAGCCATGGATGAGTTGTCGAGATTGGAGTGGAGAGGTTCCTCAGTTAGTGCAGCTAGTCGGGTTATTTATTTTCTGAAGGCTCGACGTATGGTCGAGAAGGGTTGTATGGATTATCTCACTTATGTGCGGGACACCACCATAGAGTCTCCGACGATTGATTCAGTGCCAGTAGTCCGGGATTTTGCCGATGTGTTTCCTTTGGACCTCCCAGGCATGCCGCCAGAGCGTGATATTGATTTCTGTATTGACTTGGCTCTAGGCACCAAGCCTATATCCATTCCACCGTACCTTATGGCTCCGAAAGAATTGAAAGAACAACTTGAGGAGTTGCTAGCTAAGGGGTTTATCAGACTGAGTGTGTCGCCTTGGGGTGCTCTAGTGTTATTTGTGAAGAAGAAGGATAGGAATATGCGGATGTGTATTGACTACCGCCAGTTGAACAAAGTTACCATCAAGAACAAGTACCCATTGCCGTGCATCGATGATTTGTTTGACCAGTTGCTAGGTGCTAGGGTGTTTCCTAAGATTGACTTGAGATCGAGGTACCATCAGGTGAGAATTCGGGACTCAGATGTCCTTAATACTGCCTTCCGTACTAGATATGGTCATTATGAGTTCCTTGTGATGTCCTTTGGCTTGACTAATGCCCCAGCAACGTTTATGGATTTGATGAACCGAGTGCTCAGGCCTTATATTGATTTCTTTGTCATTGTCTTCATTGATGACATCTTGATCTACTCACATATCCTGGGGGAGCACGAGCAGCATTTGAGAGTAGTGCTTCAGACTTTACGGGAACAAAGGTTGTATGCTGAGTTCTCCAAGTGTGAGTTTTGGTTAGATTCTGTGGCATTCTTGGGGCATGTGGTATTTGGAGAGGTTATCAAGGTAGATCCTAAGAAGATTGAGGCAGTTTAGGGTTGGCCACGACCCACTTCAGCTACCGAGATCAGGAGTTTCTTGGGATTAGCAGGTTATTATCGTCGATTTGTTGAGGTTTTTCATTCATTGCAGCCCCTCTGACTATATTGACCCAGAAGGGTGCCCTGTTCCGATGGTACAACGAGTGTGAGGTGAGCTTCCAGAAGCTCAAGACAGCTTTGACCACATCACCCGTTCTAGTGTTGCCTTCCGGTTTAGGGATGTATACAGTTTATTGCGACGCTTCACGCATTGGCTTGTATGTGTATTGATGCAGTAGGGATGAGTTATTGCATGTGCTTCACGTCAGCTGAAGATTCATGAGATGAACTACCCCATGCACGATTTAGAGTTGGCAGTGATTGTTCATGCTCTTAAGATTTGGAGGCATTACTTGTATGGAGTGTCTTGTGAGGTTTATACAGACCACCGCAGTCTACAACACTTGTTCAAGCAAAGAGATCTTAATTTGAGGCAGCGTAGATGGCTTGAGTTACTGAAAGATTCTGACATCACCATTCTTTATCATCCAGGAAAGGTGAATGTGGTTGCAGACGCCTTAAGCAGGAAGGCGGAGAGTATGGGTAGCTTGGAATTCATTTCAGCGGAGGAGAGACCACTAGCCTTGGACATTCAGTCCTTCGCTAATAGACTTGTGAGGCTGGACATTTTAGAGCCCAGCAGATTTCTTGCGTGTGTTGTTGCTCAGTCCTCATTATTGGGGAAAATCAAGGCTCGGCAGTTTGATGATCCGCACTAGGCAGTTCTCATAGAAACGGTACTACAGGGTGGTGACAAGGAGGTTTCTATTGGCGAGGATGGTGTTCTGCGACTTTAGGGTCACCTATGTGTTCTTAATGTTGATGGCCTGAGGGAGAGGATTCTAGAGGAGGCACACAGTTCACGATATTCTATTCATCCAGGTGCTACGAAGATGTATCGTGACCTGATGCAGCACTGCTAGTGGCGGCGAATGAAGAAGGACATAGTGGAGCATGTGACTAGATGTCTAAATTGCCAACAGGTTAAGTATGAGCACCAGAGGCCTACTCCATCAAATGTCTATACCTGAGTGAAAATGGGAGCGCATCATTATGGACTTCGTAGCTGGGTTGCCACGGACCTTGTGGAAGTTTGATGTGGTTTGGGTTATTGTAGACAGGTTGACCAAGTCGGCACACTTCATTCCAGTAGCCACTACTTATACTTCAAAGAGGTTGGGCCAGATCTATATTCGGGAGATAGTTCATTTTCACGGTGTACCTGTGTCCATCATATCAGATAGAGGTCCTCAATTCACCTCGCATTTCTGGAGAGCCGTACAGAGTGAGTTGGGAACCCGTGTAGAGCTCAGTGCAACATTTCATCCCCAGACCAACGGGCAGTCGGAGCGACAATCCAGATATTAGAGGACATGCTCAGGGCATGTGTGATTGACTTTGGAGGGCAGTGGCACCAGTTCTTTCCCTTGGCCTAATTTGCTTACAACAACAGCTATCAGTCCAGCATTGAGATGGCTCCATTCGAGGCTTTATATGGTCGGTGATGTCTTTCCCCCATCGGGTGGTTTGATCCTGGCGAGGCTAAGTTATACGGTACCGATTTGGTAAAGGACACCTTGGAAAGAGTAAAGTTGATTTAGGAGATACTTCACACGGCACAGTCCAGACAGAAGAGTTACGCGGATCAGAAGGCACGTGATGTATCATTTATGGTCGGCGAGAAGGTTCTCTTGAAAGTCTCGCCGATGAAGGGAAGTATGAGGTTCGGGAAGAAGGTCAAGTTGAGCCCAAGGTTTATAGGTCCATTTGAGGTGTTGAGGCAAGTTGGGGAGGTTGCTTATGAGCTTGCTCTACCTCTAATCTTATCAGGTGTTTATCCAGTTTTTCACGTATCTATGATCCGGATGTACCACACCGACCTATCTTATATGTTAGACGTCAGTACCATTCAACTAGATGAGAGGTTGGGCTACAATGAGGAACCAATTGCTATTGTTGATAGGCAGGAGCGCCATTTGAGGTCTAAGAGGGTTTCCGCCATGAAGGTCCAGTGGAGGGGCCAACCAGTCGAGGAGGCGGCTTGGGAGTCTGAGGAGGACATGCAGAGCAGATATCCACACTTGTTCGACACTCCAGGTATGATTCTAGACCCGTTCGAGGATGAACATTTGTTTAAGAGGTGGAGAATGTAACGACCCAACCGGTCGTTTTGCTTCCTAGAACCCTGTACCCCTAAATAAGACTTCCCGTATTTGCTTTTAATGATTTATGACTTGCGGGGATGGTTGGTTTGGGATTTGGAAGAGTTGGGTTGAAATTTGGAACACTTGGTTCCTTAAGGTTGGCTTAAACGGGCAAGTTTGACTTCAGTCAGCATTTTGAGTAAATGACATCGGAATCGGGATTTGAAAGTTCCAATAGGTTCGTATGATGATTTTGGACTTGGGCACATGTTCGGAACGGGTTTTGGATGACCTGAGAGCATTTCGGCGCCAAATAGCGAAATATGATTCTTGAAGTTCTATAATTGTGGTTTGGAATGTGTTTTGATGATATCGAGGTCCAAATGGATTTCTGAGACTAGGAATAGTTCCGTAATGTCATTTAAGAGTTGCACGCTAAATTTGGTATCATTCCGAGTAGTATAAGTACGTTTCGGCATGTTGGAAGTAGATTTAAGAACTCAAAGTTCATAAGTTTGATTCAATTGGATTTAGGGTGTGATTCTTGGTTTTAATGTTGTTTCGGGCGTTCCGAAGGTTTTAGCAAGTCAGTTTTATGATTTAGAACTTGTTGGTATGTTTGGACGGGGCCTCGGGGGCCCCGCATGCCATTCAGACGTCGCGCGAGGCGAGTCCAAGCTCAAGATGAGCTGCTGGTGCACCAGTTCTGGTGTGACCGCACCTGTGGTTGGCTAGCCGCAGGTGCGAGACCGCAGAATCAGTCGTTCCTTCGCAGATGAGGCCTTTGAGCGGATGCCCAGTGATAGAACATAAGAGTCCACCAAACTATATAGAGACATGGTCCTATATCAGTTCCCGCAATACTAATTAATAAAACAGTAAGTAGGTAAGACACAAGATTTTTAAGTGGAAAAATCCCAACTTAATGGGATAAAAACCACTACCTACACTGGTAAGGTTTCAACTTCACTAACTTGCAATGCACTTGTTACAAGCCACTTTGTAATGACTCTACTACAAAGACTTCAACCTCACTAACTTGTAATACACCTATTACAAGTCACTTTGTAAGTGACTAATTACAAAGACTTCAATCTATGAATAACTCTAGTCACAACACAAACTTAGTGGGTTTATGTTCTTTTGAGTTTCCTAAGTAGAGTTTCTAAGTAAGAATGATAGGAATTACAATGAAAAACAAATACAAAGATACAACTCAACTACTGACGTAAGAAGACTCTTAATGGAAACTGGTCCGTAGTAGTGCTGCTCTTTGTTCTTGACACACATTGTGACTTACTGCTAGATGAGGTATTCGATGCTTGAGAGAATATCACCAAGTGTTCAAGTGAGTTTTTGTTTACATACTCCTTGTTATTATGCTTGAATGACATCACTAAGATGATGTCCATACTTGGTTGGTGCAAGGCCCTTTCCAATAGGAAGTGACTGCTGCACTGTGGCTACATTGTAGCGTGCACAGTTGCAGGCAATCACTTTCCAACTGTAGAGCTGACTTTGTATTTCTGTTAGGGAAACTCCAGAGGATCAGGTCCCTGAATTGGTTCTTGTGTAGCTAAAGTCACACATCTCATATTAGCTAAAGTCCATTGCTGAAGAATTGTACCAAGTATGCATCAGGTTCTTTATCTGGTTCTAGACAAGAAGTTTGTTAGATCATCAAAACATAAGACTATTAAATTTAAACCCATCAAGTTCCCCCTTTTTGATGATGAAAAACTATTGAAATTGACAACCGTTTATACCAGATAAAGTACCAGGAACATCACGAGTTCCCCCTGAATCTATGCTTCAATTCTCAAGTATTTCCAAGTATCTTCCCCCTTTTGGCATCATTAAAAAGGCATAAGCAAGGAAAATAAGCATAAAGAAGTCCAACACAACTAACTCATTCCACTTGTGTGTGCACAACATGATAGAAAAGAGAAGCAGAAGAAACACAAGCATTTTACTAGCAAAAGAGAGTTGTTCATTGATAATATTAAAAAGTACAAGCCTCTGCTATTACAGCAGAGGCAAGTTTGGAATGTTTCAGGTGGGATCAGTAAAAGTGAAATCCAACATACCACCACAAAAAAAAAAAAAAACAACTGCCATAGACATCAGAACAACAAGATAAACTGGTTACTGAAGGGTTTCCTAGGGGGCACTATAAGAGGAAGTCTTGGAAGGGGCAACAAGGGTTTTGAGAACAAGATCCATCCGGGCATTGGCTGACATCTGTGCCTCAAGTAGTTTCTCCATTAGGTTCTCCACTTGTTGTCGGAGCTCAGCCTTTTCCTTAGACAGATGAGCAACGTCTTTATGGGAAGAGTTAGAGGATCCATATGCTCCAACAGCCTAACTAAGCTGAGTCTCAACTATGGCATTCCTTGCCTTCAACTTTCGGATTTCTTTTGTAGCGCTATTCTAAGCATTGATGAGCTGAGAAATCATTGAATTGCTCCCCGCCAAACTTTTCTATGCATTCACACTCTTCCAGAGTCATCTTGGAGAAGGTTTTCTTTCTGGTTCCTACTTTCTGAGTCCCCAAAGGTACCTTGAAGAACTTGAAAACCCGTGTGAGGAGAAACCCATACGGAAGCCCATGGTTCCCATCCTGAAGTTTGCCACCTTTTGCATGTGTTCGATCATAATGGCAGGTAAATTTATAGAGGTGAACTCATCAAGGGCCTCCATAAGGTACAAATCAGACTTAGAGGTGATGGACCACCTCTCAGCACGGGGAAGTAAGACTTTGTTAACCAATTCAAAAAGGAGCTGGTACACAGGAAGTAAGGCCTTCTTGTGCACCCGTTCCCCATGATGGATGGCTCGCTCCTTCACAATAGCACACTAGAAATTGGCTCCACAGGCACCCCTGACTGATGACAACCCTTCAGAGGGAGCTTTGAGAATAGTCCCTAACACAGAAGCATCAATCACCATGTCCACTCCATTGACTAGCACGCGTATATTGTCCCCCGCAACAGTGAAGAGGCTTGCATAAAAGCTTTGCACATCTGCCTCATAGACTTTGGGCACATCCTCCTTAAATAAATGACCCCACTGCTGGAACTCCACAATCTCCAAGATTTGTCTCATCCCTGCCATCTCAGAGATTTCAGGGTCAAACATACGACCCCACAACACCTTTTGAGTCCTCAATCGTTCTTGCCCTTGCCCACTGTCACTAGACACCTTCTTCCCAGTACCAGGTTCCCCAACAGTTTCCCACTTTCTTTTTCCAGACTTCTCCACAGACTTCCCTTTACTACTTGAAGCAACCAGAATATCATCCTCTGACATATCTTCCTCCTCCACAGCCTTTTTAGACTTAATACCACTCTTCACAAACTTTTCACTTGGTTTTTCAACAGCTTCCTTCGAAGCGCTAGCCACAATATCTTGCAGTTTCTTAGAACTCTTCACCAAGGAAATAGGTTCCTCTACATCATCCTCATATACTTCCACTACTGGAACATTTTTATCGCACACAACTTCTCCTCTTTCAGTAGCCTCCTCTTCTTTTTCTTGTTGCTCCTTCTACTTTTCTGTAAAGCAGACTCAAAATCCTCCTTCTTCTGTAACCTAGTAGTTGGTCTCTTGGAAGAGGGCTCGGGAGTGACTGCTGGATTTTTTATTTTGAAGTGAGCGCTAAGGACCATGTCATCCTCATCATCCTCGGCATTAGGCTTATCAACAGTAGGAATGGATTCCTACGACTCAGTGTAGAAGATAGGTTCCTAACCTGTTTTCTTAGGAAGGGAATCAGGTTCTCCAACAACTTTTTCAGAGGTTTTTTCATGAATAGGAGATTCAAAAAGTACCATGGTTCCCTCGTAACCTAAGAATGGAGTTTCTTCCCCCTGATACTCAGGCAGGAGAAAGGGTCTTTCACTCACCAAGCTTTCAACAACGATGGCCATGATATTTTCTGCTACTTCTTTCTCTGGTGACTCCATGGGAGCCACTGAGTCCAAGACGGGAGAGTTCAAGAACTGGTCGGGATCTTCCTCAGAAACCCATGATTCTTGAGGGGTAGCACCTTCCATTTTCCCCTTGTTTTGATCAGACAATGTAAGAGAACCAGGGTTAACGTCTGGGACGTCGGAAGTTTCAGCACTAAGGAGTGAAACAGGGTTGGATGAAGTTGTGAGAGAGATAGGAGTTGAAGAAGAAACAGGTGTAGATACATTGGTGTTAGGTGTAGTATAGGATAGGTCTTCTAGTAGTGACGCTAAGGGAGTTGGAGAGGCTAGGATGGTGACATTAACAGGAGTGAGAGAAGGTTGTTCATCGGCCATGGTGGAAAAAGGGTTGAAGACTCTGAGAGAATGGAGAGATATGGTGAGGAGTGGTTGTGCAAAACTCACGAAGTGTGAGGGTTTTATGGAAGACAGAGCTAATTATAAGGGGGGAAAGGAACCGGTTCTGAAATGATGATAGGTTTTTGGGAATACGTAACGGTACAGTGAAGGTGAAAAGATTTGAGAGACGAGACGTGATGTATAGGTTCTAAAAAGTCGGATGATGTGGAAGTTAAATTAATTTTTGTTGTCTTTTGAGATATGCATGAGAAAAACACATTACTACTAACCTGTGGTGCAGGAACTGGGTTCTTGACCAGTTTTTGTCAAAAGATTTTGCAAATCTCCTTTGTAGCTCAACGTTGTGTCTTTAGCTTCCATGATCATCATGCGTGTCTACTTGTAACGGTATAGATATGAGTTAAGCTTGGTTAGAAAACACTTTAGAAAATTCTACCTGAGTATGACTTTCATAACCATAGGAAGAGAATCAGGTTCTTAGTTAGGGTTTATTAACCAAGTGTCATCCTATTTCTTTCAAAGTGTTCCCTGCTTAAAGCTTTGGTAAAGATATCTGCAATTTGATCTTCTATGCAGCAGAACCTCATACAGATAAGTCCCTTTTCCATATTGTCTCTGAGAAAATGATGTCTAATATCAATGTGCTTGATTCTCGTGTGTTGAACCGGGTTCTTTGCCATATTGAGTGAACTGGCGTTGTCACATAGAAATGGTACACAGTCAATGCATACTCGCATACTCCAAAGTACTCCAATTGTTGTTTGTTCCACAGTAGCTGAGCATAGTAAGAAGCTGCAACAACATATTCCGCTTCAGCTGTTGAGAGAGCTACTGAGTTTTGCTTCCTTGTAACCCATGAGATTAGGCATGATCCTAGAAAATGAGCCATTCCAGATGTGCTTTTCCGGTCCACCAGATAACCTACATAGTCAACATCAGCATAGCCAATAAGATTGAAATTATCACCTGAAGGGTAATACAGAACCAGGTCCTGTGTGCCCTTAAGATATCTCAGAATTCTCTTAGCAGCCTTCAGGTGGGATTCCTTAGGACTATATTGGAACCTTGCACATAGACCCACACTGAAAACAATGTTTGTCCTGCTGGCAGTAAGGTAGAGTAGTGATCCAATGATTCCTCGATACATTGTTTGATTACAGGGGATCCAGATTCATCCATGTCCAACTTAGTGGCAGTAGAAATAGGGGTATTAATCACCTTTGATGCTTCCATATCAAACCTCTTCAGAAGTCCCTTGATGTATTTCTGCTGACTGATACATGTTCCCTTTGTGGACTGCTTCACTTGAAGACCCAAGAAGAAGTTCAACTCCCCCATCATGCTCATTTCAAACTCACTTCCCATGAGGTTAGAAAATTCTTTACACAATGAGTCTGTCGTTGCTCCAAATATGATATCATCAACATATACCTGAACGATGAGCAGGTTCCTTCCCCGTTTCTTCAAGAACAAGTATTGTCAATTTTTCCTCTTATGAATCCATTTTCCAAGAGAAACTTGGATAGTCTTTCATACCAAGAACGAGGGGCCTATTTCAATCCGTAGAGTGCCTTATCCAATTTAAATACATACTCAGGATGTTCATGACATTCAAAACCTGGAGGTTGTTTGACATAAACTTATTTTTTGAGAAAACCATTCAAAAATGCACTCTTCACATCCATTTGGAACAAGGTGAGCTCCATGTGGTATGCAAACGCAATGAGAATCCTAATGGATCCATGCTAGAAACTGGGGCAAATGTCTCCTCATAATCAATCCCTTCCTCTTGATTGTAGCCTTGGACAACAAGCCTTGCTTTGTTCCTTGTAGTGTTTCCATGTTCATCCAACTTATTTCTAAACACCCACCTGGTCCCTATGATGGTTCTATCTGAGGGTCTAGGTACCAGGTGCCATACTTGTTTCTTTCAAATTGATGCAGCTCCTCTTGCATAGTCGTGATCCAGTCTGCATCTTTCAAGGCTTTTTTGATATTTTGGGTTCTATTTGGGATAGAAAGGCTGAGAAGGCTAGGAAATTTCTGGTTTTTGATCTTGTCTGGACTCCTGAATCGAGGGGTGATTATATTATCAAGTGGATGAGAGCTTTTATGTTTCCAATTGGGAACTGGAATCTGATTTGCAGAAGAACTTGGTAAACTTGACTGGTTCCCATGCGCTCCTCGTTCTACTATCTGTGGAGTGCTTTGGACTGCATCAACACTCTTTCTTCAGCTTCAGTGGTGGTAATTTGGGTACCGGGTGACTCATCATATCCGCTTTTCCTTTTGACACATCAGTGATCTCTCCAGGAACCAACAGTGGTTCATTATCTTGATCGTCTCTGTCTCCTTTTTCGCCAGATGAAAGTGTCTCATAGAATATCACATGAACACTTTCTTCCACGCACTGGGTCCTCTTGTTGTACACTTTGTAAGCTTTGCTTTGAGAAGAATATCCTAGAAAAATTCCTTCATCACTTTTTGCATCGAACTTCCCAAGCTAATCTTTTCCGTTGTTGAGAACATAACATTTGCATCCAAAGGTTCTCAGATGAATCAACTTGGGTTTCCTTCCATTGAGCAACTCATAGGGCATTTTGTTCAAGAGAGATCTGATCATGCACCTGTTCACCATGTAGCATGCAGTGTTTATTGCTTCTGCCCAGAATTGTTTGGCAATTCCACTGTCAATGAGCATTGTTCTGGCCATGTCTTTGAGAGTTCTGTTCTTCCTTTCAACGAATCCATTCTGTTGTGGAGTCCTTGGAGCTGAGAAGTTGTGGGTGATCTCATTTTCACTATAGAACTCATCAAACTCGGCGTTGTTAGATTCTGTTCCATGGTCGGATCTGATGCAGGCTACCTTTAATTCCATCTTCGCTTGGATTTTCTTGACAAAGGCCACAAACACTTCGAATGTCTCATCTTTTGTTTTGAGAAATAGTGTCCAAGTGAACCTTGAATAGTCATCTACAATCACAAAGATATATCTTTTTCCACCCCTGCTTGGCACTCTCATAGGACCGCATAGATCCATATGAAGGAGTTCAAGTGGCTTTGACATGCAGATATCCTTCTTTGTCTTAAAGGATGATTTCACATGTTTCCCTCTAGCACATGCATTACACATTCTGTGCTCCTTGAACTTTGAAATTGGCAATCTACGAACCAGGTCCTTCTGTATCAGTTTATTCAAAAGGGAGAAGCTTGCATGCCCCAACCTTCTATGCCACAATTCTGCATCATCATCAACTGCTTTCAGGCAGCTCATATCACCAGCTTGTAGAGACCAAAATCAGCAACATAGATGTTCTTGTATCTTTTGGCTACTAGGACCACTTCACTAGTTACCAAATTAGTAACTGTGCACACTTTAGACAAGAACTCTACTTTATTCCCTTTATCACAAATTTGAGAGACATTCAAGAGATTGTACTTCAGACCATTCACATAGTACACGTTCTCGATTGAGTGTGAGAGAGACTTTCCAACCTTCCCAACACCGAGAATGTACCACTTTTTTCCATTTCCAAAGGATACATTCCCTCCTTGCAGGGCTTTTAGTGAAAGGAAGTCCATGGTGTTCCTAGTCAAGTGCTTAGAGCATCCACTGTCCATGATCCATTGTAGACTGCTTCCTCTCACTATTCCCTACACAGGTAAATCAAGGGTTAGATTTAGGAACCCAAACTAGTTTGGGTCCCTTGTAATGAGGAAACGGGTGAATGAGAGCTTTCCTAGTCCAAGCAGGTAAAATACGTTTTTTGCGCATGGTGCCTGGTCCCTTTTCAATAGTCACTTTTTCAGCAAACACTTTATTTTTCTGAACAGATTGAACTCTGGCCTGGCAATTTTCCTTGAAGTGCCTATTGTTCCACAGTGGGTGAAAATCCAGTTATCAGGTACAGTGACGTACTTGTTGTGAGGGCTGTAAGGAATTTTCTCCTTTTGGAACCCTATTCCCTGCCTGGTTCTACCATTATTGAAGTACATGGCAGTAACACCATCTGAGGACCAGGTCCACTTAGGAGATTTCTCAAGATCGTTTTTTACATTCTCCAATTCTGCTTGAAGTTGCCTATTTTTCTCAAGATCACCACAGAAACTAGTTTTCACATCATTTAATTCTTTTTCAAGATTGATGTGTGCCTCACTAGCTACTTCCTTTCCTTTCTCAATACTCACATGCCTATGTTCAGGTTTAAGTCCCTTAAGTGTTTCCTCTAGGTCTGTGATTACCACTAAAAAATCATCCCTCTCTTTCTCAGTAGCTGCAACTTTCTCTGCTAGGGTATTATTTTCTTTGCTAAGGTTTTCTATGGTTTCCTTTAAGTCAACAACCACTACCATCAGATCATCTCTCTCATTTTATACACTATTGATCTTTCCAGTTAAAACTTCTTTCTCTTTTTCAAGATTATCTATGGTTTCCTTTAAATCAACCACACAGATCACCAAGTCATCCCTAGTTTGTTCAGCATTTCCTAGCTCTATGGTCAAGGCATCCTTATCATTAACAAGATTGTGATATGCATCAGATAGAACATTAGCTAATGACATTAATTTCTTAGGAGAATAGGATTTCAGATTCCTCTGAACATCCCTAAAATTTACCTCATCATTGTCATCATCTTCATCATCATCAGACTGAGCCATCAATGCAAATAATGAATCATACTCCTTTGCTTCATTTTCCACTGCCATCATGGAGCTGTTTCCTGCATCATTTTCTTCTTCCGATTCACTTGAGGAGTCTCCCCATGCAGTAAGAGCTTGCTTCACAACATTATCAGCTGCACTTTTTTGGTTGAAGCGTTTGTCAGGAACCGGGTTCCTTTTTGCTGCTTTCTCAGAGTTGTGATTGTAATGCTCCTGCTTTAGAAGTGGGCAGTCTTTGATGAAATGTCCTGGATTTCCGCACTTGTGACATATATCATAGTTCTTTGGTTTACTGGAGCTACCTCTCTTTGGTATTCCACCATTTTTTCGAACCATTTTTTGAAATCTTCTGGTAAGATAGGCCATATCACTACCTTCCTCACTGGAGTCATTGTTTTCAGCCTTGAGTACCAGGTTCTTCTCCTTCTTTGATTCTCTTCTTTCACTGTCTTTTTTTCTCTTCATCTCATATGTCTTCAGATTCCCAACCAGCTCATCCATAGTTAAAGTTTGCAAGTCTTTGGCTTCAGTAATGGCGTTCACCTTACTCTCCCATGAGCTGGGTAAGACGCTAAGAACCTTCCTTATAAGCCTGTTTCTAGGAATGATCTCTCCAAGTGAATGCATCTCATTTATGATGGGAGTGAATCTTGTGTGCATGTCCTGTATAGATTCATCGTCTTTCATCCTAAAAAGCTCATACTCAGTGGCGAGCATGTCGATCTTGGACTATTTGACCTGAGTAGTTCCTTCATGCGCCATTTGCAATGCTTCCCATATCTCCTTGGCAGATTGACAAGCTGAGATTCTATTGTATTCATCAGGTCCTATACAAAACACCAAGATCTTTTTAGCACGAAAGTTATTTTCCACAGCTTTTCTGTCGGCATCATTGTATTCCTTCCTAGTTTTCGACACCATAACGACAGGTTCTCCTATCTTCTTCATTGGAACAAATGGGCCGTCGCATATAACATCCCATAGCTCAGAGTCTTCCGCCATTATAAAGTCATGCATTCGAGTTTTCCACCAGCCATAGTACTGACCCTTGAATCTCGGAGGCCTGTAGGTTGATTTTCCTTCCTCAAAGTTTGGTGGAGCAGCCATGGAGATCCTTTCTAGGTGTTAACCTGTCACGACTCAAATTCCCAACCCACTGGATCATGATGGCGCCTAACACCACACTTGCTAGGCAAGCCAATGTTAGAACTTGATTAGTCATTTTCCTTTAAATATTTACTTAAACACAATGAGACAATTTAAAATAAAATAAATCTAATAATTTCCAATAAATGTAATCAGGAATAATATTCGATATGATGAAACGAACCACGAACTAAAACCAACTATATAACTACTCAGGGTATGGTGTCACAATTCACGAACTATTAAAGAGTACTACAAATAATGGGCTGAAAGAAATATATATATGTTTTTGAATGTAATAAAACAATGTCTATAAAATTAAGAGAAGACTCCAGGAATCTGCGGACGCCGGCAGATCTACCTCGTGTCTCTGAATGATGATGTCAGCTACTAAAATCTCCTAACTCTGACCGGTACTTGAATCTACACAAAAGAGTGAAGAGTGTAGTATCAGTACAACTGACCCCATGTAATGAGTTAGTGTCAAGCCTAACCTCGACGAAGTAATGACGAGGCTAAGGTCGGGCAATCATAACATAACCTGTGACAATATATATGATACAATAAGAAGGAAATAATAATAATAAACTAAATAACCAGTAACTTGCAACAGTAAATAAAAACAACTCGGATAACTCTTTCCAGATATCATATATAATCGAACCCCTCAAAATTTCCAAGTTTCAATTTAAATCACGGTAAAAATCAGAGTATGAAAACCTTTTTAATAAAACTGGAGTTTTCCAAATCCTTATTTTTGAAAATAAATAAAACATAAATATTCTCCCTTATCGCTCCATGTTGCGACGCGCAACCTGCTCCCACTTGTCCACCCTTATTGCTCCTCCCTATATATATTTCACCCTTATTTCTCCTGTTGCGGCGTGCAACCCGATCCCACCTGTCCACCCTTATCACTCTTTGTTGCGGAGTGCAACCCGCTCCCACCAGACAATGACATCACTTTATTTATAAGAATTTTCACAATTTAGGTCAAAACCTTTCACAATATTTTTGTCTCAATAGTTTTAAACAGAAAGTTGTACAACTCATGAGCTTCATTAATTATCATTTCATAATGAAACCAACCAGAATATATATACATCGTAAAACAATGTCATCCAATTAAATCTTTATGTATCGCAATGAAATCAAGGGTACAACCAACACTTCCAAAATACTTGGAACAATACTTAACAACAAGTCGACGAAAATAATTAGACATGGAGGCATCAATGATCATAAAACAATTTAAGCCAGGAATCAAATAAATTGGAAACAAGGAAGGGACCATGTTCAACAATAATTTAGTGGTTCATAAGTACTCGTCACCTCACTTATACACCACACACATGCAAATTCACATAGAATTTAAGTTGGGGATTCCTATTCCCTTAAGTCAAGGTTAAACCAAGCACTTACCTCAAATTCGCAGGCCACTCACTGCTCAATTACCGCTTTTCCTTTCAAATTTGCCTCTAACCCGCTCGAATCTAATCATAATTAGTTTAATATTATTAATTTATGCTAAAGGAACTAACTTTACTGAAAAATCATTGTTTTCCTAAGTTTTCTCAAAAAAAAGTTAAAACCCGACCCTGGACCCTCTTGGTCCAAACTCGGGGTTTGGACCAAATTTTGTTTACTTGAGCCCAAATATGCAATTATTTTCGAAATCCGACCCCAATTCGAGGTCAAAATTCTCTAATTCTACCCAAACCCCCAATTTCTACCATGAAAATTCTTGATTTTTGATTGAAAAGGGATGAAAAACATTGGGTAATTGAAAGAGAAGAGTTTAGAATTGTTTACCAACACTTTGGGGATGAACTTGTGGGTTGAAAATCGCCTCTAGGTCTCTTTAGTTCGAAAAATATGAAGAAAAGAGGTTCTTCCCGTTTCAAATCTATTTTTATATGACTGGGCAGGCCTTCATCGCGTTCGCGATGAGCCTGCCACATTCGCGTAGAGTCAGGACCAAATGGCCTTCGCGTTCGCCTTGTATTGAACGCGTTCGCATAGGGCTAGTCCCAGTGGCCTTCGTGATCGCGGCCCAAAGGACGTGTTCGCATAGAAGAAGTGCGAGCCCCCTCCCCCAGGCCCATTAGTCATCGCGTTCGCGATAGCCTGGTCACGTTTGCGAAGGGTAATCCCCCCAGTGCTTCGTGTTCGCAGCCCAGGTTATGCGTTCGCATAGAACAATATGACCCCCAGCAAATTTACTCTCCGCGATCGCGTGAGTGACTTCACGATCGCATAGAACAAAGCATCAGTGCACCAGAAACAGTTATGACAGCAGACTTTTATAAGTTCAAAACATCCCGTAGCCTATACAAAACTCACCCGAGCCCTCGGGGATCTAATCCAAACATGCACGCAAGTCTAAAAACATAATACAGACTTGCTTGTGCGATCAAATCACGAAAACTCATGATTTTTATAAAGAACACTTCAATTTCACTATTACTCAACTGGGCGTCCGAATCACGTCAAATCAACTCCGATTCTCACCAAATTTCACAGATAGGACTTAAATATCATAACAAAATTGTACCGGGAATCCGGAACCAAAATACGGTCACGATACCAATGAGTTCAAACATTAATTCATTTCTTTATTTCCTTAAAAATCCAGCAAAACAATCTTCTTTAAAAATTGATTTCTAAAGCTAGGGACCTCAGAATTCAATTTCAGGCATACACCCAAGTCCCATATTTTACTGCGGACATCCCGAGATCGTCGGAACACAAATCCGGGTCTGTTTACTCAAAATGCTGAACCAAGTCAACTAAAACCAAATTTTATATTCCAAAAATTACTATTTCTCATATTTTCACATACAAGCTTTCTGGTTTCACGCCCGGACTGCGCATGCAAATCGAGGTATATAAAATTAATATTTTTAAGGCTAATGAGCCTAGAATAGAGTCTTAATTTATAAGGTGACTCTTTGGTTCATCACAATCTCCATCTCTAAAACAAACGTTCGTCCTCGAACGGACATAGAAAATTACCTGAACTGGCAAACAAGTGGGGATATCTACTCTGCATTTCCGACTTGAACTCCCAAGTAGCTGCCTCAACAGGATGAACTCTCCACTGCACTTGAACTGAAGGGTAACTCTTTGATCTCAAATGACGAACCTACCGTTCTAGAATGGCTACCGGCTCCTCCTCATAAGTCAAATCTTTATCCAATTGGACAGAGCTGAAATCTAACACGTGGGACGGGTCACCATTGTCGCGCCCCCTTTTTCCTTGCGGAGTCCAGGTTTCGACATTTTAGGACAATTAGTTTCCTTTTGGAATGGGGTATGGAATTTGAAGAGTCGCCACCTAACGGATTAAGGTGCGTTAGGGCACCTAAAGCAAATAACTCATAAACCGGTTTACCTCACCAGAGATTGGGTAAGGGCTCAAAATTACCTTGAGGTGAAGGTGTTAGGCACCCCTCGAGGTCCACAACAGTGAGTCACGACCAACCCCGGGCAATGCTCACACCAGAATCTTTTTAAAGAAACATTTTTTTTTTGTAAATAAGTTTGGAAGGCCAGCCCCAATGCGTCAGAGTTCAGAGGAGTCTCATGGACCCCTAGGCAGTGCTCACACTAGGGGGCAGGATCCAAGAGATCTAAGAGTAAGAGTTGAAAATAGTATATAAAAGTATGAGAATAATTTTAGGAACCAAAAAATTTGGACTTAGCGGTGAACAGATTACAAGATTACAAAAACTACAAGCAAGATAGAACCACATTTAGTAGGTTAAGTTCAGGCATGAATTCCAACAGAACAAGGTTTCACATTGCATAAATTGGCTTAATTGATTAACTATTACTAGGTGGGATCAGAACAACATGCTGAAATTAAGAGTAAACAACCAGAAGAACACATAGTGCAGAGTAGGGTGATAGAAATTAAAGCAAGCTAGTTCAGAGAAAGATAAACAAGTATCATGGATCAAATAGAAACATGCTGAAGTTAAATGGCTAATCAGACAGCCATACAGAGAAAGTAGCAGGAATTTAAAGCATATTAGTACAGGAATCAGGAATTGACTAGGAACATGTTAAGGTAAAAAACACATAGACAGGGCAGGAATTGAAGCATGCTAGTTGAGAAACAAGTAGACAAGTGTCATGTATCAAATCGGAATATGCTAACCATATTAACATACATGACATGACAAGTTAACAAGAATTAAGTTATGGTGATCAAGAGCAATAAACAGGAAGGACATAGGTTCAACTACATAGCATATTGAATATAGTATGATAACAGAAATAGGAGCATACCAGTTAGGAAGTACTAAACAGGAAGATGAAAGCAAGTAGAATCCAAGGGTCTAGCCTTGGCTTTCAACCGGCTAGACAGAGCAGCAAATAGAAGTAATAGAAAGAACTACAATTGAGAGGGTGTGAGAATAGGAGTTTTTGTGTGTGTTTCTATGTTTTTCTATGTGTGTTCGTGTTCTGAAAAAACCAGAATGGGGAGATTATATAGCACTTAGCAGAGTAGAAAAAATAATGCAAAGAATAATTCAGAGTTCATAAATAAGGTATACAAATAAATTAACCAGTTAATTGGGGCTAAACTCAATCAAATAACTCAACGGAATCCGGAAAACACCCCTTAATTAGGGAGAATCAATTAACAACCAAATTAGAGGCTAAATAAGGTAAACAAATCAATCAAAGACCATTTAGGGGTCGGCTAAAGCAATTAAACCCCATAAATTAGGCTAATAACCTAATTAAGACAAGTAGTACCAATCATGAGTCACAAATAAGGAAAATAGGTAAAAATCACCGAAAGTGACAATCTCAGCGAAAAAATATAATTTCGAACCCTAATTAAGCAATAAAATCAATTAATCTCTTTTTTAATTGAGAGAACTAAAGAATAACGGGCAAAATATCAAAATAAACAGTGAAATAAGTAGAAACCCTAGGAATTAGAACATATATATGAAAACCAGTCAAACAAACAAAGAGAAACGGATTTAAACATTCAAACTCTTTAGAAAAGTTTTGTAGAAACGCAAAGAGATGAACCCTAGTTTTAGAGAAACACTAAAATCTGTTAATAATAAGGCAAAGCATAAGGTTTTTAAAGAGAAACACCAGATAAACTTAAAATCATCTCAGATCTACAAGGACTGGAACAGACTCAAGTGGAAAGAGATTTAGGGTTTTGAAAAAATGGACCGAGGTGAGAAGAAAATTTCGTTTGGAACCATAGATTTAAGCCATAAACATGAAGATAGTAGTACTCACAAACACGTAGATGAACCCAGGCAGGTTCATCGAGAAAATGAAAGGCTTGACCGAATCTGAGTTGAATCTCTTCGAGATTCCTTCAAATAACAACAAAATCGAACAACCAGTGAAGATAGGAGGCCAGCTGGGGCCTAAAATCAAAGGGAAACCCCATAGATTGAAGGTTTTCGGTGACGGCGACTAGGGTTAGGTGATAGCTTGAGAGAGAGAGAGAAGAGGGGAGGAGGGATTCAGGGTCGGCGGGGTTGAAGAAATGACTAGGGTTAGGGGTAGTTTGGTGTTAATTAAAAAAGGGAATGATCCTGAACCCTCGATCTTTTGAGATCGACGACCAAGATTTGATCTTAAGGGTTTGGGCGGGTTTAAGAATTGGGTCAGGGTTATTTAATTGGGCCAAGGTGGTATTTTGGGCCAGGTCCAAAAATGAAATCAAATTAAAAGAGGCTATTTGTTAAATACCCTATTAATTTGATAAAATAATTTATAAAATAGCTAATAAATGATAAAAAATTCTATTGATGTATAAAATGATTTAAAATAACTACTTAATATTATAAAAATACAAAATGTTATTTTCTAGTGAAATAAGGTAATTATGCACTTGTGGGATATTATTGCAAAGTCATTGCAATTATAACCTTAAAATGTAAATATGGCTATTCATGAAATAATTAAAGCTTAGTATAGATATAAATGATAAAATTAAGAAAATAAAATTATCATAAACCATTTGTGATGCAATTAGCGATTGTTTATATAATAAAAATATTGGGATAAATTAATTAAAAATCCTTAAGAAATGCAGAAATTATGAAAAAATATTAATTGAGCTCATGCATTGTTTTGAAGATATATATGCATTTTGAAAATAATATAGGAAAAATTGGGTATCAACAACTGTCTCTCTTTACCCGGGAAGGATGAAAGAGTTATCGGGTAAGATATGATGACCAATTTTGACCGAGTAGGGTGATTTGAGAGACACAGGCCGCACTCTGATTTCTGAGTTGCCTACATATCCCTGATTTTACAGGAATCAGGCCATGTGTAGTTCTGGATCCACTGGCGAAATATACCGATGAAGTTATCACAAGGACGGATATGAGGTTTCGGATAGGTGAAATGGTTATGATGGGAAATCAGGTTTGAAATAGTATGAAGGAAATGGAGCGGGATTGCTCCCGTTGGGGTAATGGTTGCTCATCGGGTTACTGCAAATAAAAGACGCACTACAAGCATATATCTTTGCGTAAATTGAAACGTGATGCAAATTCCCTTTAGACCATGAGGATTGTCTTTGGACGGTTGAGGATGACGTCCTTAGACCATGATGTCCCGGGCCATGAATTGAGTGGTAAGGGATTCGCAGGCCATGAAATGGTGTTCTCGGGCCATGAAATTGGTGCCTTCGAACCATGACGCCTTTGAATAATGATGTGCAAGTTTTGAGAGATTCTCAGGTCATGGCATGGTGTCTTCCGGCTATGAAGATGGTGCCTTCAGACTATGATCCCTTCGGACAAGCTGGCGATATTTCAGCCCATGAGGTGCAAGTACATGATTTTAGGAGCGACAAGACAAGGCTTAGTCTTGCATGGAGTTGAGGGCAGAGCTTAGCCTGAGAGAATAGAATAAATAATGTAAGGGAGACAATGCTTAGTCTCGTTCGGGATTCGGGACAATGCTTAGTCCCATGAAAAGAGAAGGCAGGGCTTAGCCTTATGCAAGATTCGGGACAGTGCTTAGTCCCATACAAGTGAAGGTAGTGCTTAGCCTTATGCCAATAGGGAGGCAGGGCTTAGCCTCATGCAAAGTTCGGGACAGGGCTTAGTCCTATGCAGAGAGAAGGCAATGTTTAGCCTTATGCAGATAAGGAGGCAGGGATTAGCCTCATGCAAATCAAAGGCAGAGCTTAGCCTTATGCAAGGTGGAGGCAATGCTTAGCCTCATGCAAATAGGGTGTCAGGGCTTAGCCTCATGCAAAGTTTAAGATAGAGCTTAGTCTCATGCAAATAGAAGGCGGAGCTTAGACTTATGCAAGGTGGAGGCAATGCTTAGCCTCATGCAAATAGGGAGGCAGGGCTTAGCCTCATGCAAAGTTTGAGATAGAGCTTAGTCTCATGCAAATAGAAGGCAGAGTTTAGCCTTATGCAAGGTGGAGGCAATGCTTAGCCTCATGCAAATAGGGTGGCAGGGCTTAGCCTCATACAAAGTTTAAGACAGAGCTTAGTCTCATGCAAATAGAAGGCAGAGCTTAGCCTTATGCAAGGTGGAGGCAATGCTTAGCCTCATGCAAATAGGGAGGCAGGGCTTAGCCTCATGCAAAGTTTGAGACAGAGCTTAGTCTCATGCAAATAGAAGGCAGAGCTTAGCCTTATGCAAGGTGGAGGCAATGCTTAGCCTCATGCCAATAGGGAGGCAGGACGTAGCATCATGCAAATTTCGGGACAGGGCTTAGTCCCACGCAGGGATAAGCAGTGCTTAGTCTTATACAAGGTGGAGGCGATGCTTAGCCTCATGCAGGATTTGAGACAATGCTTAGTCTCATGCAATGGATAAATAATAGGTAATAGCAGAGTATTTCTTAGCTGGGAATGAGTTCGGTATCTTTGTTGTTATGAAGGCTGTGATTCCAAGGTGTGCATATTCCTTGTCCTGCATTCAAAGAAAAATCGTGAGTTTTGCAGGGGGAAGGTTGGTTCATGTCTTCGTCTGCTTGCTTGATTTGCTCCGCTCTGTCTGAAGATCCTGTTCAAATTATTGGGGCAACATTTGCTAAAACAAAGTTTATTTCAAAAGCAGGCATGCATAGTTTTCATAGTAAAATACAGTTTAGAATTGATTAGATGAACCGGTGACCGTGACACGATCAGAGATATTGTGACTTCTTCTGCCGTAGAATTTTGAGGAGCCCTAGTTAACTAGACAGCATTTCTGTTGCTCTATATGTTGCGATTGGCTGAACTTGCTTCAGAATTTTGAGGGCCCCCCAGTTTCTAATGATGTGGAAAATGGAAATTTTATTGAATTGTGATCGAACCCACATGGTTGTCTACGTATCCCCTCTTAAACGGGAATCAAGTCGAGCGTAGTTCAATTTACATTATATTAAGAGACATAAATAGTTTACACATAGTATCGTTTGACTGCATCTGAATTGATAGGCTTTGACGAGATTTCTCCGTCCATTTCTGCGAGTTTGAGTGCTCCTTTTGTCAGTACTCTATGGACCATGTAAGGACCTTGCCATTTGGGAAAGGATGTCCCTTTGGCTTCATCTTGATACAGGAAGATCTTATTGAACACCAGCTGCCTCGGTGTGAACTGTCTCGGCTTGACTTTTTTGTTGAAATCTCTGGACATTCTGTTCTGATAAAGCTGGCCGTGACATACTGCATTCATCCTCTTTCCATCTATGAGGGCTAGCTGCTCATAGCGGCTCCTTATCCATTCTACGTCGCTAAGCTCGGCTTCTTATATGATTCTCAGGGAAGGGATTTCCACTTCGGCGAGAATGACAACCTCAGTACCATAAACCAGTAGATAGGGAGTTGCCTCGGTTGATGTACGGATTGTGGTACGGTATCCCAGTAAGGTGAATGGTAGCTTCTCGTGCCATTATTTGTGATTCTCTACCATTTTCCTTAGTATCTTCTTGATATTTTTGTTGGCAGCTTCCACGGCTCCATTCATTTGGCGTCTATATGTTGTGGAATTCTTGTGCTTGATTTTGAAAGTCTCACACATGGATTTCATCAGATCGCTATTGACATTGGCAGCATTGTCAGTGATGATGGACTCTGGAACCCCATATCGACAAATAATTCGGTCGCGAACTAAATTCCCAATGACCTTCTTAGTTATAGCTTTGTAAGATGCATCTTCAACCCATTTAGTGAAGTAGTCGATAGTTACATAAGCCAATGCCCGTTTGAGGCGGTGGGCTCGATTGGACCAATGACATCCATTCCCCAAGCGGCAAAGGTCCAAGGTGAGCTTGTTGCATTAAGCTCGTTTGGTGGCACTTTTATCATATTTGCATGTACTTGCCATTGATGGCATTTCTAAACATACCGGATGCAATATGTTTCCATGGTCATCCAAAAATAACTTGCCTTGAGTATCTTCTTGTCCAAGACAAAACCATTCATATGCAGGCAGCAGGTCCTGTCATGTATCTCCTCGAGCAACTTAGAAGCTTCCTTTTCCTCGTCACACCTTAATAGTCCCATATCAGGATTCCTTCTATATAGGGTTCCTCCACTCTGGAAGAAATGATTGGACAACCTCCGGAGTGGGCGTTTCTGAATATGGTTTGCATGCTCCGGATATTCTCCCTTTTCCAAATACTCCTTGATGTCATGGAACCAAGGCCTACCGTTTGTCTCCTCTTCGACGTGAGCATAATATGTCGACTGATTATGGATCCTTACTGGGATAGGATCAATGAAGTTCTTTTCTGGATGTTGTATCATTGATGACAGAGTAGCCAATGCATCAGAAAACTCATTCTGAATTCTGGGAACATGCCGAAACTCTATCTTTGTGAACCTCTTCTTCATTTCTTGCACATGGTGCAGATATGGAAATATCTTGGAATTCTTGGTAGCCCACTCTCCTTGTACCTGGTGCACCAGCAAATCCGAATCGCTGATTACTAGCAGTTCCTGAATGTTCATGTCAACAGCCATGTTGAGCCCTAATATGCAAGCTTCGTATTCCGCCATGTTGTTGGTGCAGGGGAATCAGAGTTTTGTAGATACCGGATAACGTTGACCAGTTTCTGATACCAAGACGGCTCCAATGCCGACTCCTTTGAAGTTCGCCTATCCATCAAAGAACATTCTCCAACAGTTGTAGGCTTCAACAATGTCTTCTCCTATGAATGATACTTCTTCATCGGGAAAATACATTTTCAAGGGTTCGTATTCTCCTTCCACAGGGTTTTCATCAAGGTGGTCTGTCAGTGCCTGTCCCTTGACCGCTTTCTGATTACATAGACAATATCGAATTCACTCAACAAGATTTTCCATTTAGTCATTTGCTAGTGGGCATGGGCTTTTGGAAGATGTATTTCAAAGGATCCATCCTTGATATGAGATATGTTGTATAGGCACATAAGTAATGCATTAGCTTCTGAGTTATCCATGTCAAGGCACAACAGGTCCGTTCCAGCAGAGAATATTGTGCTTCATAAGTTGTAAACTTCTTACTCAAGTAGTAGATGACCTGTTCGTTTCTCCCTGTCTCATCGTGCTGCCCCAGATCGCAGCCGAAAGCTCCATCTAGCACTGCAAGGTAGAGTAGCAGTGGTCTACCTGGCTCTGGCGAGACAAAACTTGGTGGTGTTGATAAGTACTCCTTGATTTTGTCAAAATCCTTTTGACAATCCTCGGTCCAACTAGTTGCAGCGTCCTTCTTCAACATTTTGAAAATCGGCTCACATATTACTGTGGACTGTGGTATGAAACGGCTTATGTAGTTAAGGCATCCCCGGAAACTCATCACATCTTTCTTGCTTTTTGGCGCTGGTAACTCTTGGATGGCTTTGACCTTTGATGGATCCAATTCTATTCTCTGGTGGCTGACAATGAATCCCAATAACTTTTCGGCAGGAACCCCGAATGCACACTTTGCGGGGTTTAGCTTTAGGTTGTACTTCCGCAGTTTGTCAAAGAATTTCCTCAAGTATGCTATATTATCTGCAGCCTTCTTGGTTTTAATGATGACATCATCCATATATACCTCGATCTCCTTTTGTATCTTGTCATGAAAAATAGTAGTCATGGCCCTCATGTATATAGACCCAACATTCTTTAGGCTGAATGGCATCATCTTGTAACAGTACACCCCCCATGATGTAATGAAGGTTGTTTTCTCTGTGTCTTTTTCGTCCATCCAAATCTGATGATAACCGGCGAAGAAATCTACAAAGGACTGAGTTCATGCTTGGCGCAATTATCTATCAGAATATGTATGTTTGGTAGCGGGAAATCATCCTTGGGACTTGCTCTATTTAGATCCCGATAATCAACACAGACTCTAACTTTCTCATCCTTCTTCGGAACTGGCACAATGTTGGCTAGCCAAGTTGGATATTCAACTACCTTGAGGACCTTGTCTTTGATTTGCTTAGTAACCTCCTCTTTGATTTTCAGACTCATATCAGGCTTGAATTTCCTGAGTTTCTGCTTTACGGGTGGGCACATTGGATTTGTGGGCAGCTTGTGGGCCACAAATGGATGTTCTTAATCTGGTCATATCATCGTATGACCGTGCAAATATTTCCTCATACTCCTTCAAGAACCGAGTGTCACACCTCCTTTTTAACTACCCCCGGATTAATGAAGGGTAATAGGGAGTTTTTCCACTTTAAGTGACATTATTCGGATTTGGGATTTATTTTAGTTTTCAGAGTCTCCACCCGGATTTTTGACGATGTTCCGGGGCACCATTTTATTGAAATCCCAAATCGAGGAAATTTAGACTCTGATTTAAGTTGTCTGCGTACCAGAAATCTGAGTAAGGATATTAACCCGGGAGAAGGTGTTAGGCATTCCCGAGTTCCGTGGTTCTAGCAGCTTGCTTAACTATTAATATTTGGCCTAGTTATCTGATTGTTTACATGTGTTTAGCCTATTGTGCTTTTTAACCCTTTTCACTTTTTAGCCGCTTTTAATATTTATGGATTTATCTTGAAACAAGTCACAATGGTGTGCACTTGTTTGTTTTTGGACATATTACAATTACGCCACATGAAATGCACCCGCAATTGCAACACGCAATTTTAATATAATTTGAAGTTGAAGACGGGGACATGAGTTGTTGCACCCGAGTGCAGATTACGTAGTCAAGACTATGGTCGTGACGGTTTTATGGTTCCTATTTAAGGCGATGTTTGATTATTCTTTATATTTTCTATTTGAAGGAGCATTTTGGTTTAAGATCAATTAGGACGTTTTATGGATTTATCTTAGACAAGTCACGATGGCATGCACTTGTTGTTTTGAACACATGGAAAACACGTCACATGAAATGCACCCGTGATTGCTATGTGCGTTTTTAGTTGTTTGGAGTTGAGGGTCGGGGGCATGAGTTGCCACTCCCGAGTGTGGGTTACGGTAGTTTCGGAATAATATCCGATTCTTTATCATATTTCAAACTAAAGGTATGGTTTTACCTAATGGATTGCCTAGAAGTGAATTTCATTAATCTAAAGATAGCATGTTTCGGGCTATGGCCATATTTTAGCCCCGAATTGTTTCTCCTCAGGCCATCCTAATTTTGGCTACTTTTGTAATAAGAAATGAAGCTAAGTACATCAATTAAAGGCATGCATTAATGAAGAGGGATCTAAAATTCACTAATTCATAAGGAACATGTTCCAAAAAAACAAATAAATGCATTTAATTGCAACAAAATATTTTTGATTGAACAACTTTATTAACTTCAGAACAGCCTAAATCTATGTTGTTTATTTCACAAATCATGCACACTGATTCTTTATGTTGTTCTAATTCTGGAAATTTACAAGCACTGTTGAATAGCAGATTTCCATTTTTTGTGTAGACTTTTGAAATTCTTTCTGAGCTAAAATGGTTGTTTTCTACATATTCGATGGTTATCTAAATAAAAACTGTAGAGAAAGACTTTTTTTTTTACAAAAAAAACGCTAATAAATTATTTAACCCGGTATATTCCAACACTGAAAACCTTGCAATTGAGTTTGTAAATAAAACAGTTTTTGAGGAAAATAAAATATATGGGCTTTTTCAAGCTCCACCAGGCCATTGTCAATGGCCTGGGTCTAAAAATTAATCATAACTGCTCTCGTTCGAGTCCAGTGGACTCGGACGAATATGGCCCACTTATGCCCATTTCTTTAGACTTACATGGGTACATACATACACGACTGAAAAAATACTGTTGATACAGTGAATATAGAGTCCAGTTTCATATTACAATGCTTCTAAAAGAACGAGTACAGATGAATTACAGAGCTTCAACTTCTAAAGATACATTTTATTTTTTCTACAAGAAAGTAAACTGAAAATTGCAACTTCTAACTAGTTGATCCGACTTGAATCTCCTCATGGCTATGCACTTGAGCCTCCTTTTGCAAGTTGTAAACACCCCAAAAGCTAGGTGTGTTATGCATCTACTAAGGCAGATTTGACCATGAAAGGGGTCGAACTTGACTTTAGTAATGCTATACTAAATAGTATCTAAAAGAAACATCCTTTGTGCATTTTTCTTGGAATGAATCTGACCATAAGAGGGGCCAGATTGAATTCCGGGGATGCCATCTTATTTGACTCTTGAGAGTCATACTTGTGTTATGCAACAAATTTCAGCAAGTATTTATTCAAATACTTTGACTACTATTGGCACTTTGAGGAGTAAAATCTGACCATTTTTGCGGGTTCGGACTCCCTTCCTTAAGGCCCTTCTTAATTACATATTTTATACCCTTAAGGGGTAATTTTCAGCAACTAAACCATTGTTTGTGCACTACTATGGGGTGAATTTGACCATTAGAAGGTCAAACTCATCTACCCTAGTGCAAATAATTTCAGTACGGACTAAGGCAAACACAAAACCACCATCTAGCTTATTTAAACTACACAAACTCAATGTATTCTGAAAAAACAGTATGACTTAAACACAACTAAACAGACTGATTCTAAGGATTCAGGTATTTCATAGACAACACTTATTCAGATTCATTACGAGTGTATTAAACAATCCCATTTCAGATTTTTCATACCAAAAACAAAGGAAAAGAAGGTTCAGCTAGAAGAGAAGGATTTGGACAGCAAAGAAAGAGAACAAAATTCAGATTTAAGCATTTCAATATATTTAAGCTGTTACATACCTTGTTTGAAGAGAAAATAACAAAAAACTTGACCAAATAAAGGTCAAGTATAAACAGTAGTCAGCAAAAGAAGCAAAATCCAGCAGCAGCAAACAGCAAACTAGATAACCAAAAAGCCCAGTAGGAGATGAACCAGAATTCTGAAGGTAAATACTTAAAGTTCCCAAGAATTAGAACCCCAAAGAAAAAATAGAAACATCATAACCAAGAAATGTACTGATGAACTTTTTTAAAGAGAAATCAGACTTCTCTTTGCTTTCTACTGAATTTTTTTTTTGGAAATTTTTGTTTATGAATAGCTGATCTGATTTTCTGCGTTTTTCTGATATTTTTAGTAACCAACTCAGTATAAAAGAGGGTCAAATAGAATGTCAAAAAAAAAATAGAAAAAAGATCCTTCTAATGTGGAAAATGGGTCTATTTATAAGGGACTTGGGGATGTGATATATCTAGCATATTCCCTGTCTAATGAGCTGAATAGTACATAGGGCAACTGTCAACCTCATCTTTTGGGACAGCTGCCCTTATTCCAGAATTTTCCAACCCTTAAAAGACCCTTTTACCCTTAAAATATGATTTCCTAAATTTACATTACCTGTTGTACCCCTTGGAGTCCCTGAATTTACCATTGGGTAATCATGGTTACTCGCTTAGGTTATCATTTAACTCTAGTTAGTTAATTAGAAATTTAAATGACTTAAGGGTGAGACTGAGTGACTCATTTTAACTTAACCTTGATTAATGGGTAGGGGTATTCATTTTAGCAAGACAAGCAAGTATAGGTGACTTATACGTGGCAACAGTAACTTTGCATTCCAGATTTTTCATAACTCAGACTGTTAAGTTTATAAGGAAATTTCAAGTGAAGAGTACAATAGCTTAGGCAAGAGTCTCTCCTAGATAAAAGCAAACAGGATATTCATGAGCACAATTGGGCAGACACGAGCATGAAAAGTCGATGGAGTTCATTCAAACAACACACAAGGAATTTTTTTTAGAATTTCATGATTGCAGGACACATCAATAATCAGATAGCATGATGAATATGCTAGTGAATTCATTGTAGAAGTAAAGAGTGTACAACATGCATGGTTTTAGTCAAAACAGATAGGTCAAAGGCACATTATGCTCTATGATGAAGATCATTTTTTTTTGATCGACTGCATTGTAAAGCATTACAAATGTGGGAATCCATATGACATGGTGCAGCAAATAAGCTCTTAAATTGATATTAAGCACAATCTAAGGCATGGNTAAGCACAGTCTAAGGCATGGTTCAATTAAGTTATCTACAACTAATTAAACATACACAAAATTATCAAAAGTCTTTTTGTTAATGACAAAGGTTCCGCAAGGCTTAGATCATACGTTATCTAATTTAGTTAAGTAGTCGTTAACACAAATCAATCGGCAATACTAGAATAGTTAGAGATTGCTAGGAGAATCAATTATTTTAGTCAATGAGGACAACAAAAACATAGTAGGCAATCACAAGCTTATTAACATATATCATGCGTAAGAGGAAATCAACAAAGAAACATAAAGAAAACTCGAACAATTAAAGAACAAGAAGGGACAGTGCTTACTGACCTTCTTTTGAACCAGCAAATCAATAAAAGGATTTGTTATAGCCGTTTTAGGAGCCAAACTCAGACTTCTATCGATAGGTAAACTCAGAACAAAACAAACAAAAAAAGAAGTTAGGAATTACTAGTGATGGTGGGTTGATAGGTGAAATCAGAAAAGACAGAGGGAGAATCAATGAAGGGTTTTACGTGGGCATTAGGACGAAAATTGACTCTTAGCGGCTAAAATCCCATGTCCATAGGTCATCGCGTTTGGCCACTGAACATCACACTTTGAGAAAACTTCATGCATGCTCTGTTTTGATAGAGCATAGGAGAAATTAGACGGTTTGTGGTTAATCTTGCATGAACTAGTGCAAGGTATCAGGACTGATGGGGTTGAACGGATGAGAGAAAAGGTAATGAAGGAGGGAAAAAGGTTGTGTCGATTAGGGTTTTCAGATTCTCATATCTGAAATTCCTTGATTTCGAGTGAGTTTTTTGAGAAATTGAAGGCATGAGGTGATTGAGGAGGAGGAGAGGATCATCTAGTGACATTTTGAGGGGTTTTGGAGTTACTCCGCCGCCGGCAGGCAATTTCCAAGCGGCGAAAGGCGGCAGCGGATGGCGAGGTTAGAGAGAGGAGTGAGAGAGACGGATAGGGGGTGTAATACTTAGGGTTCAAATGGGTTGTGAGGTTAAGGTTTGGACATTTTTATACTTAGGCTTTGGGGGGTTCCCAGCCTTTAGATCTTAGAAGATCAACGGTTGGGGTCTACTGTGACTTAAACGGGGTCGTTTGGTGTAATGGGGGGCCAGGTCGGGTTAGAGGGGATTGGGTTGGATATTTTTTATGGGTAGAGGTGCTTTGGGCCTGGGTAAATCAGCCCAGGTCCGAATTTAGGCTTGATTTCACAATTAATTAATTAATTTCAATTAAGTTTAAACTAAGAAAAAGTGTAATAATTAGTTCTAACTTAATTTTTCCCAATTTGTACACTGATTGATCAATTAATTAAGAGTAAAATATTTAATTTGATACTCCCAATCATTTATAGAACAAATTCCACAATTAGCTAAAACAAAGTGATTAAATCTAGAAATTAAATATTTAAACTAATTTATTATATTTCGTTATTAGTTACAATAATAATTAAGGTTAAGCACCTAATTAGGCCACTTTAAATTATTGACAAATTTAAAAGGCGAATTATGATTACATAATGCAAAATTAATTCACAAATTCAATAAAAATCATAAAACTAAATAATTTATTGAATTTTGTATAGGATTATATGGTAGTTAAAAATCAAGTGCTCACAGCTGCCCCACTTTGCTCGGAAACACAAAGAGTTTTCGGGCAAAGACAAAGTGAGCAGTCATGAACGACTTTACCTATAAAGGCTGCCTATATATCCTTGGCTATAAAGGAATCAGGTCAGTGTAGTTCTGAAAGTTTTGATAGCTGGGACTACCGGGTAACTATGGTTTCAACTGCGGTTGCTGCTGTTACTGATGTTGATCTCCTTATTACACCCAAGTACAAAACAAAGTACTAACTAAAACCTATCAGCTGCTAAATTACAAGATTCCTATCTAGGACTTGGTCTTGAGTCTTGATCTTTTGCTGACTCTGACCTGGATCCTGGTGTTTGTTAATCGCGGATGCTGGTTTTGTTTTATCGTTCCTCAGATCAAAGCAGGATATACTGGACGGATGACTTCAATCTCGTCCTGAATAGTCCACATCTTTGTCGTTTGTGCACTTTTGGATTCAATTTTCTCTTCTTTTTTTTTTGTTATTTTTTGGATCGAAACTTCTTCTTTTTGGTCGTCTCGAGTTCCAATGTCCTAGAAACGTAATCTGCACAAAAATCAAAACAAACAAAGAAAATTTTTCTGCCCCAGTTTTCATTAGGAAAATTTCGTGAGTTATTGTAACAAACTCTATGCTACTTCATTATGGAAAGCAATGAAAAGTCGAGACTGGTGAACCCGGAGTTACTGCAAACTAGGGAGTGGATACCCTATATCTCAAAGCGGGATCAGCTAGGGTTGGGAGACCTATGTTGCAAAATGAAATCAACTAGGGATCGTGTACCCTATGTTGGAAAACAAATCAACCAGGGAGTATATACCCTTGATTGGAAAAGAAAGCATCAACCAGGGAGTGTATACCCTTTATTGGAAAAGAAAATATCAACCGGGGAGTGTATACCCTTGATTGGAAAAGGAAACATCAACCAGGGAGTGTATACCCTTGATTGGAAATGAAAGCATCAACCAGGGAGTGTATACGCTTGATTGGAAAAGAAGACATCAACCAGGGAGTGTATACCCTTGATTGGAAATGAAAGCATCAACCAGGGAGTGTATACGCTTGATTGGAAAAGAAGACATCAACCAGGGAGTGTATACCCTTGATTGGAAAAGAAAACAACAACCAGAGAGTCTATACCCTTAATTGGCATCGAAAACTTCAATCAGGGAGTGTATACCCTTGATTGGAAAAGAAAACATCAACCAGCGAGTGTATACCCTCGATTCGAAAAGAAAACATCAACTAAGGAGTGTATACCCTTGATTGGAAAATAAAACATCAACCAGGGAGTGTATACCCTTGATTGGAAAAGAAAGCATCAACTAGGGAGTGTATACCCTTGATTGGAAAAGAAAGCATCAACCAGGAAGTGCATACCATTAATTGGCATCGACTACGGGAGTGTATACCCTACGTCGGGAAAAGAAAATTAACCAGGGAGTGTATACCCTTGATTGGAAAAGAAAGCATCAACTAGGGAGTGCATACCCTTGATTGAAAAAGGAAACATCAACTAGGGAGTGTATACCCTTGATTGGAAAAAGAAAGCATCAAT